>PGTU02008419.1:0-11738 GCA_002896215.2 Cicer echinospermum
ATACTACTAATCTAGAATATAATATATGATGATATGTTAATGTATCGGATAATCAAGTCTACACATTAACGAAACATAAAACATAAACTCGACAATGTCATGTCTAATACAACATTCACTAAACTTCTACATAATCCTTCTAAATTGATTTTTCTTTCCCCTTATTTTGGTTACCTGAGACCTAAATGCATAATATTTAATAACTTAATTCTATAATCTGCGCATTATAAAAATAATTGCATAACTCTATTAACTTATTTAATTCAACTGCAATCGCGTTAAATACTTGGACTTAGGGATAATAGAATATTAATAAGGATAGACAGTTATTTTTATACTATAATTGTGTGTGTGTGTGTGTGTGTATATATATATATAATTGTGAAGGTTGCATAGTCCATTCCACATATGTGATTCAGTATGAGAAAGTCTAGCCCTTTGTAACCAATTGTCTAATAACGATAATCGATATCCCAAATATTCTAGTTACAGTAGGGGTTGAATTTATAATAAATTTTCGCTTATTACTGTGAAGTATTATTTTATTATAAAAGTATTTAAGAAAATATGCATAATACGTCTTATTTCTAATCATCAATTTTCAGCCACAATCTATTCTGATAACTGTCATAGCATGAAATTACAGGTGGACGAGAGAAGTCATTTTTTGTTGATTTGGTATTTGAATAAGGGAGAGTGAGATAACATGCTGCTATGTCTTGTGAATTAAGAGAATGAGTTTCCCCCCTCTGATCTCTATTTTGGTCGTGAGAATGATGAAGAAGAACAATGAAAAAAATCTAACTTTTTGTTGTTTTGGTCTATAAATAGGGGATATGTAGTTGGAAGGATCGTATGAATGATGGATTGTATGTCTTAGTCTTGAAAGATCTTCTAATTCCTAACATAGGAGTCACTCTCAATATCACACGGTCGCCTTCTTCAAATTTCATTGATGTTCTTTTATTATCTACATTGCTCTTCTATCTAATTTGTGCAATTTTCATATTTTATTTAATTATCTTTGACTTCTTAGTGGTTTCTTGAATTATTTTTGGTCAAAAAATCCCTAAATGTCCTACCTCTGACCAACATAGTGGTGCTATATATATAAATATATTTTTTTTCCATAAAGTGCTTCATATGGTGTCATGCATATGCTGGAGTGATAATTGTTATTACCAGAATATTCTATTAAAGGTAAATGGTGACTCCAATCAAATTGTCTCTATCTTCAAGAATACAAGCTCTGAACATGCCTTCCAAATTTTGAATGGTTATCTCAGTATGACCATGTGTTTGTGGGTGATATTTTGTACTAAGGTTCAACTTAATTATCTAGTGAAATGCTTTCCAAAGTCTAGAAGTATAATTCGGGTCTTTGTCACACAACTTTATATGAAATAAAATTTAATTTAATGCAATATTTTAAGATGAACATCATATATTTATTTTGAATAGGAAAATTAATTAAAAATATGATTTGTTAAAAAGGATGGAAATTTTAATAATATTTAAGTCAATATTTTTGAACTTAATAGTCATATTTATAATTGTTTCATACCAAAAAAATTACTATTATAGTTATTAGTTTATGATCATGAAATTATAGCCACAATTATCTTCCAAAGCTATCACATTTGCAAAGTGGCCATCCTTCTTGAAACCAAAAAATGACAAAATAAGAACAACAACATATCAAGACACACAAAGGTTAAAATAACACAACTTACACTAAGATAATATTTGACCTGCTCTTGAGTTCGACATGACATTAACCCCCTAGTTCCTGTGAAACTTGGATCGGTAGAAATGTTGTAATCTTGATAAACAACTTTTGTTTTTAAAGACTTGGCAAAACGCAATAGCTAAGAGAAAGGTTATTGACCCAGAAATAGAAAAACAGAGGTGTGTGCTCTCAACCCTAATCGCTTTAATTCGATTTCTCTTTTTCTCCCTATCAATCTTCTGCATTAATCCGACCGGTATCATATTCGTGTTTGGTGTTGATGTTCTGTGCCAATTTTTTTTCTTCTTATTAGTTGCGACATTGACGGTAATGGTAACGATGTTCTTGAAATTCAAACCCTAGAAATCTTGATTTGAATTGGTGCCAAAAAAAGTGTTGATCGAATAGTCACAAGAAATAGAGAGATGATGATACACAATAAAATATAAAAAGCTTTACGTTCCCGTTCCTGTTATTGAAATTCAACCAAGAACCCCCGATCTTATGAATCATTGGTCATCGAACCCTAGAATTCTATCTGAATTGGTTCACGTAAAAGATGGCACGGAAGTCACAACCTTTGTTATTTGGATTCAAGTTTCTGCTGTCCATGATTTCTTCATTTTTGAATGGCGAAAAAGAAAGTGTTGATGCGGAATAGTCACAAGAAATAGTAAGATGATGATACACAATAAATAGTAAAAGCTTTACGTTCCCGTGGAGTCCTGTTAATTGAAATGTCAACCAAGAACCCGATCTCTTATGAATCTTGGTCATTCGAACACCTAGAATAGCTGATCTGATTGTTCCGTTAAAAAGATGGCAACGAAGTCACCAGACTTTGTTATTTGGTTCAGTTTCTGCTGTCCATGAGATTTCTTCATTTTGAAAGATAGATATAAATACTCTCCTATTTCATTTTCAAGCCATTATCCTTTGGTTTCCGACCTATTTGATTCCTTCTTCTATTGAGGAAACATTTTTCTGTCTTCAAAACTGTGTTTGACACAAATGTTTTGGGGTAGGTTTTTGTTTGCAACATTAACGCATTATAATTGATTATCCAAGAATGTATAATCTTGATGATTCTTGATTGAGAAGGTTAATAAAAATTGAAAAGTAGTTATGCTTGGATGATCTCAAATTTAATTATGAGATAAATTCTTGACATATATGAAGCCTTGAATATGAATTTTTTATTCATATGCAATGCCTTGTTGACGGGATCGAAAGGCAAAGAGATTCAAAAGATCATTAAACTGTTGGCAGAGATGGAAGAAACGAAAATACGGATCCAGTGTTATAACCTTTGGGATTATTAATAATCAGATATTCAAGGGTAGGAGGATCGATGAGGCGTTGAGGGTATTTGATAAATTGAGAGGTAAAGCAGAAAAGAATAGGATAGGCGTGGAACCTGATGTGGTCTTGTATAATACTTTGATTGACAAAGTTAGTAAAGTTGGGAGGGAAGAAGATGGTTTGAGTTTTCTGGCAGAGAGGAAAACTGAGAAGAAAAATAGGCCAAACATTGTTCCATATAATTGCTTGATTGATGGGTTATGCAAAGCTGAAAGGAAATGCCGTTTCTTATATTTTGGAGTGAGTAAAGCTTTGCAATTAGTAAAACTTCCATGAAAAATAATATAATCGTATAAATAGTAATTTTTTTTCTATTTATATATAATATATTCAAGATTAGATTACACGATGCAAATACATTTTTCAATACCATAAAAAAAATAAAAATCTGCATAGATTTTGAGTGTACTTTACGAATTCTTAGAAGATGATAATTAATTTGGGCTTAATTTGGTTATGTTCTATTGCTGTTCCAAGGTGTGAAGATGATAATTATTTTGGGCATTTAGGAACTTGTTTATCTTCTAAGCATTATGTTACCCAAGAAAATAGAAGGCCACTTTCCTGAGTTGATCGGGCTCCAATTTTTAGAACTAATTTGTCTTGTTTTTTAGGCTCAATAATAATTCATTTTCTAGTTGATTATGCTTTGGTTATGTTAAACATTCATCATGCATTTGACCTGAGATGTGAATTTGGACTGAACAAGCATTTGATTGGTACACTGTCTGATGTATTGGAACATGGCAGTTTCAGGCTTTCAGCTTTTTGGGACCAAGTTCAAACCGTTATGTATTTTTTTTAAGTAGCTTATACGAATACTGATGCCTTGTTTCATGTTATGTTTTCTTTTTGTAGTTGTTGTATGTGCATGTTAGGTATGATTGTAGCTTAATAAGTAGCTATTATGTTTTTAGGTTCTTATATTTATTGTAATTTGTTTTGCATGTTATTAGGTTTCTGATTTCCTGTTCACATTCAGAAACTGCTTTTGCATCTTCCGCTTTGTATACATTACATTCAAGATGTTTCTCTTCACTAATATTATATTTATGAATGAATGTAGTTTTGTTGACAGAGTATGAGTGCAAATTTGATCATATATATAGATTGCAGTTAAAAGATAATCTAAAATATCATAGCATACGTGGACTTTTTATAAGTTTGTCAAACCCAACATTGTTTATTAAGAACTAACATAATTTTTTTGTTTCTTTCTTGAAATCAGATTCAAGGAAAATAAAAGTGGACACAGCGACCTTGGAAATTACTCAGTCAAGATCTCATAAACGTTTGTCTCTGCAATATATTGGACTGTAAAGGAACCTAGTACTGTTTTGCCAATCATGGACAGGCGCAGGAGCACCACCCGACCAGTAACCTTATCTTCAGGTTCTGCTACTGCAACCACCACCATAACAATTGAAAGCTCAGATAGATCATCCTCTTCATCTCAGCAGGAACAACAGCAACCCGAAGTCCTTTTTCTCCCCCTCAATCGCAAGAAAAAGAAGGTGTCGTGGAAAGAGGGCACTGTGGACAATGAATTTATGCAGAAAAAGAGTTCCAAGAAGTGTTGTATCTTTCATAAAGAGAAGCCCTTTGATGAAGATGATAGCGATGAAGATGATGTACCACATGACTCTGATAAACATCCCCATGATTGTTGCAAGAATCACGAAGAAGCTAGCCCGAGCAGTTAGGCTATGTTTGGCCGAGGGTAGATTTGATGTATTATCTGTAGTATAAGAGAAAGAGAAGAAATAGCGACAATAAAGCGTGTTCTCTCTTTTCTCTTGTTTGGTTGAATAGAAAATGAAAGGAGATAAATTTTTTTTTATTTTTAGGACAATAATACCCTTAATTAGAAATAACCAATTTATACCTTTTTATTGTTTTAACTTTATTTACAAAAAGTTCCTTAATTTCTAAGGATATTTTTTTTGTTGACAAAAGAGTTAATTTGTCATAATGAAATAAATTAAAGGACTATACAACTATGTCCAAACGCATGTTTGGTATTTAGTGTAACTTTTGTCTTGATTTTGTTTGTTCCAATGAAAAACCAAACATCCACAATTTTTCCTTCTTTTCGTCTATTTTTTATTTTTGGGTTGGTCGGATTCGAGTCATTGGGTGAAAGGTGTGTGTGGGTGGATAAAAACGGGTTGGTTGTGTGTGGATGGATAAAAACGGGACTCATTTCTTTCCATCTTATATCCTTATATAGTTTAGCCATGAAAAATAATTTAGTCTTATATAGTTTGTAACATATAATACAATCCATTAAAAAAATTTGGCTCAATCTGCCAATTAGGGTTGTGCAAAAAATCCGGCTGTGAGGCTTAAATCAATAACTGATCCATTGAAAAAAATTGCCCCAACATGCCAATTAGGGTTGTGCAAAAAATCTAGTTATGAGGCCCAAATCAATAATTAGAATTAAATCTATTTTAAATATCCAGTTAAAATAATATAGTTATAATTCAATTCATCTGATTATTATCCACTCAACCCTAAGAGCATCTCCAACAGTGAACTCAATATGATTGAGTTCATTAAGTACCGTTCCTTTCTGACAATAAGGACGAACGCATTTAGGTACCGTTGGAGATGTTCTAACAAACTCTTATCTTATTACAACAAAAAAATCTATTTCTTAAAAAATATATTTACCTTTTTTTATAAAATAAAGTTCATACCTTCAAATTAAAATAACTACAGCAGAATTAAAATATGTTCAAAAAATCTATGCAAATTAGAAGAAAAAAAATAAACCGCAGAATTGAAATATGTTAAAGAGTTCGCATATTTGTGTATTCTCCTTTGTACGTTAATCATACATTCAAGTAAATAAAACTCAAGATAACATAAAACCTCATCTCATATTATAAGAACTCCTCACCGATAAAATCATTATAACTACATTTTGATACAGTTTCACCATATCAAAACTATGAATATCATAATCAAAACGTGGTGTGCAATAAATTAAGGCTATTGTGATAATATTCTCATGGTTGATAAATGTTTTCTTTGGTATCCAAAAGCTTTCATTCCTCTATAGCTCATATAAAATGAGGAAATAAAAGCAATAAGCACATTCTCCATGCTCTTATGATTGATCCATTTTTTCATAAGTCAGCACAATTTATCACTTTTTAAAAAGTGAATGACATCTAGAAAAATGAACCAATAAACAGTTAAAAAATGAGTTCATCAATATGTTCAATTTCAATCCAAATAACAATTGTTATGGTGCTACAGCATTGCAAAATTTGAAACAAATTAGTATTGGACTTCGATATACTATTTTTGGCCATTGACAACACAATATTATAGAGAATCCCATTCTGAACAGGATCACCCATTCAAAGAGTATATGACATCCATTTCAAACATACAACTACAATCAAAATAAACCTTCTGATGTCTGTCTCTCCACCTATAACACTGCTTCAGCTGAAATATAAATCGAAAAAAGGCTTTCTCATATAAAACCTAGTAAAACAGATGAAACCAAAATAGCACCAAAATCAAATCAATACACACACAAAAAAACTAGACATGATAAATCGCAAAACTCATAACAAGAAATTGAGATTAATCACAAAAGAGTTGCCATCATATATCACATCATATTAACACAAAATCCAAGAAACAAAGTACATCACATTATTATTCTCCATCGTGAAAGACGAAGCACACGAATTACAATGACAACTTAATTATGAATAAGAAAAAATAGCTAATCTATATCCGCATCCATCGAATCGTCTTGGAAGGAGTTGAAGAAATCAGAATCGGTGAGTTTGTGAATCAGTGACTATAACGCCATCGGCTAAAACATCTCGAATTGTTCAAGATATGGTTCAGATTCAGGGTTTCGGGTTTAGTGTTTAGGGTTTCCGGGTTTCAGGTTTAGGGATCGGGTTTAGGGTTTCATGTTTTAGGTTAGGATTTATGGTTTGGGTTTAGGGTCTTAAGGTTTAAGATTAGGGTTTCGGTTTAAGGGTTTCAGTTAGCGTTTCGGGATTAGGGATTTGAGATTAGGGTTGGTGTTAACTGTTACAAGATTTAGGGTTTCGGGTTAGGGTTTAAGTTCTGGGTTTAGGGTTTTCGAGTTTAAGGGTTTCAAATAGGGTTTTGAGTTTAGGATTTCAGGATTTAGGGCTTCGAGATTATTGGTTTCAAGTGTAGTATTTCGGGCTCAGGGTTTATGGTATAGCGTTTTGGGTTTAGGGTTTCGAGTTAAGGGTTTTGACTTTAGTGTTTCGGGTTTAGGTTTTTAGGGTTAAGGTTTTAGGTTTTGGGGTTTAGGGTTTAGTGTTTAGGGTTTCAGGTTTACGGATTCGTGTTCTAGGTTTAGGATTTATGGTTTTAGGTTTAGGGTTTCGGGTTTCGGGTTTAAGGTTTCAGGATTTGGGTTTCAGGTTTAGGGTTTCAGCTTTAGGGTTTCGATTTTAGGGTTTCAGCTTTAGCGTTTCGAGATTAGGGATTTGTGATTAGGGTTTTAGGTTTACAGTTTCAGATTTAGGGTTTCATGTTTACGGTTTCAGATTTAGGGTTTCAGGTTTTGGGGTTTAGGTTTTCGAGTTTAAGGTTTAGGATTTAAGATTTAGGGTTTCGAGATTATGGTTTCAGGTGTAGTTTTGGTCAGGTTTCATGTATAGCATTTCAGGTTTAGGGTTTCGGGTTTCGAAGATTTATGGTATTCAGGTGTTGGGATTTGGGCTCAAGGGTTTCATGTATAGCATTTCGGGTGTTAGGTTTCGGTTAAGGGTTCGACTTAAGTGTTTCGAGTTTAGGATTTCAGGGTTTAGGGTTCAGTTAAGGGTTTAGTTTAGGCATTCTAGTTTGGTATAGGGTTTCGAGTTTCGGGTTAGCGGTTTAGTCTTAGTTTTTACGATTCAGGTTTAGGGTTTTGGATTTAGATTTCAAGTGTATGGTTTCAGGTTCAGGGTTAGTGTTTAGGGTTTTCGTTCAAGGTTGAGGGATTACGGGGTTTAGGGTTTCATGTTCTATGTTTAGGATTATATGATTTTGGGTTAAGGGTTTAGGGTTTTGGGTTCAAGGTTTCAGGATTAGCGTCTCAGGTTTAGGGTTTCAAGTTTAGGGTTTCCATGTTAGCGTTACTGGCTTAAGATTTTGAGATTAGGTTTCAGGTTGGGGTTAGGGTTTCGCTTTAGGTTTGGGGTTTAAGGTTTCGAGTTTTATGGTTTCAAGAATAGGGTTTGAGTTAGGGTTAGGATTTAGGGTTTCAAGAATTATGGTTTCAGGTGTATGTTTCGGGATCAGGGTTTCCTGGTATAGCATTCCGGTTTAAGGTTTTGGGGTTTAATGGTTTCGACTTTAGTGTTCGAGTTCAGTTAAGGTTTAGGGTTTCAGGTTTAGGGTTCCATGTTCTATGTGTTAGCGTTTAGGGTTTCAAGATTAAGGTTTAGGGTTTCAAGATTAGGGTTTAGGGTTTCGGATTTTGGGGTTAGGGTTTCGAGATTATGGTTACAGTGTTGTGTCGGGCTTAGGGTTTAGGGTTTCAAGATTACGGTTCAGGTGTAGTGTTTCAGGCTCAGGGTTTCGGGTTAGGTTTTTTGGGGTTAAGGTTCGAGTTTTAGGTTTCAAGATTAGGGTTTCGAGTTTAGGGTTTACTATTTAGGATTTAGGGTTTCGAGATTATGGTTTCAGGTGTGGTGTTTGGGGTTCAGGGTTTCTGGTATAATGTTTCGGGTTAAGGGTTTCGACTTTAGTGCTTCGGGTTTAGGGTTTCAGGGTTTAGGTTTAGGATTTCGTGTTTTGGGTTTCATGTTCTAGGTTTAGGGTTTAGGGTTTTAAGATTAGGGTTTAGGGTTTCAAGATTAGGGTTTTGAGTTTAGGGTTTCAAGATTATAGTTCCAGGTGTAGTGTTTCGGGATCAGGGTTTCTTGTATAGCATTTCTGGTTTAGGGTTTTGGGTTAATGGTTTCGACTTTAGTGTTTCGGGTTTAGGGTTTCAGGGTTAAAGGTTTATGGTTTTAAGTTTAGGGTTTCATGTTCTATGTTTAGGGTTTAGGGTTTCAATATTATGGTTTAGGGTTTCAAGATTAGGGTTTAGGGTTTCAAGATTAAGGTTTAGGGTTTCAAGATTAGGGTTTAGGGTTTCGAATTTTGGGTTTAGGGTTTCGAGATTATGGTTTACAATGTAGTGTTTCAGGCTTAGGGTTTAGGGTTTCGAGATTATGGTTTCAGGTGTAGTGATTCGGGCTCAGGGTTTCTTGTATAGCATTTCGGGTTTAAGGTTTCGGGTTAAGGGTTTCGACATTAGTGTTTCGGGTTTAGGATTTCAGGGTTTAGGGTTTTGGGTTTAGGGTTTAGGGTTTTAGATTTCGTATTTAGGGTTTCGGGTTTAGTGTTTCGCATTAACGGTTTCGGGTTTATGGTTTTGGGTTTAAGTTTTAGGGTTTAGGATTTCGCATTAAGGGTTTCGGTTTTCGCATTTCGGGTTTCAGGTTTATGTTTTAGGGTTTCGGGATTAGGGTTTCAAGTTTAGGGTTTCTTGTTAGGTTTAGTATTTTCGATTTCAGGTATAGGGTTTTGGATTTAGAGTTTCAAGTATAGGGTTTCAGGTTCAGGGTTTCGGGTTTAGTGTTTAGGGTTTTGGGTTTCAGGATTAGGGTTTCAGGTTTAGGGTTTCGAGTTTAGGGTTTCAGGTTTTGCGTTTTGAGATTATGGATTTGAGATTAGGGTTTCAGGTTTACGGTTTCATATTTAGGGTTTTCTGTTTAGGGTTTAAGGTTTCCGGTTTAGGTTTTGGGGTTAAGGGTTTCGAGTTTAGGGTTTCATGTTCTAGGTTTAGGGTTTAGGGTTTTAAGATTAGGGTTTAGGGTTTCAATATTAGGGTTTTGAGTTTAGGGTTTCTAGATTATGGTTTCAGGTGTAGTGTTTCGGGCTCAGGGTTTCTGGAATAGTGTTTCGGGTTTCGGATTTTGGGTTAATGGTTTCGACTTTAGTGTTTCGGGTTTAGGTTTTAGCGTTTAGGTTTAGGGTTTCGAGTTTAGGGTTTCATGTTCTAGGTTTAGGGTTTACGGTTTCAGGATTAGGGTTTAGGGTTTCAAGATTAAGGTTTAGGGTTTCAAGATTAAGATTTAGGGTTTCAAGATTAGGGTTTAGGGTTTCGGAATTTGGGTTTAGGGTTTCGAGATTATGGTTTCATGTGTAGTGTTTCGAACTTAGGGTTTAGGGTTTCGTGTTTAGTGTTTAGGGTTTGGGGTTTCAGGTTTAGGGATTCGGGTTTAGGGTTTCATGTTCTAGGTTTAGGATTTATGGTTTTGGGATTCGGGTTTAGAGTTTCGGTTTTAAGGTATCAGGATTAGGGTTTCAGGTTTAGGGTTTCGAGTTTAGGGTTTCAGGTTTAGCGTTTCGGGATAAGTGATTTGAGATTAGGGTTTTAGGTTTACAGTTACAGATTTAGGTTTTCAGGTTTAGGGTTTCGGGTTTAGGTTTTGGGGTTTAGTTTTTGAGTTTGGGGTTTCAATATTAGGTTTTCGAGTTTAGGGTTTAGGATTTAGGGTTTCGAGATTATGGTTTCAGGTGTAGTGTTTCGGGCTCAGGGTTTCGGGTTTAGGTTTTGGGGTTAAGGGTTTCGAGTTTAGGGTTTCAGGATTAGGGTTTCGAGTTTAGGGTTTACTATTTAGGATTTAGGGTTTCGAGATTATGGTTTCAGGTGTGGTGTTTGGGGTTCAGGGTTTCTGGTATAATGTTTCGGGTTAAGGGTTTCGACTTTAGTGCTTCGGGTTTAGGGTTTCAGGGTTTAGGTTTAGGATTTCGTGTTTTGGGTTTCATGTTCTAGGTTTAGGGTTTAGGGTTTTAAGATTAGGGTTTAGGGTTTCAAGATTAGGGTTTTGAGTTTAGGGTTTCAAGATTATAGTTCCAGGTGTAGTGTTTCGGGATCAGGGTTTCTTGTATAGCATTTCTGGTTTAGGGTTTTGGGTTAATGGTTTCGACTTTAGTGTTTCGGGTTTAGGGTTTCAGGGTTAAAGGTTTATGGTTTTAAGTTTAGGGTTTCATGTTCTATGTTTAGGGTTTAGGGTTTCAATATTATGGTTTAGGGTTTCAAGATTAGGGTTTAGGGTTTCAAGATTAAGGTTTAGGGTTTCAAGATTAGGGTTTAGGGTTTCGAATTTTGGGTTTAGGGTTTCGAGATTATGGTTTACAATGTAGTGTTTCAGGCTTAGGGTTTAGGGTTTCGAGATTATGGTTTCAGGTGTAGTGATTCGGGCTCAGGGTTTCTTGTATAGCATTTCGGGTTTAAGGTTTCGGGTTAAGGGTTTCGACATTAGTGTTTCGGGTTTAGGATTTCAGGGTTTAGGGTTTTGGGTTTAGGGTTTAGGGTTTTAGATTTCGTATTTAGGGTTTCGGGTTTAGTGTTTCGCATTAACGGTTTCGGGTTTATGGTTTTGGGTTTAAGTTTTAGGGTTTAGGATTTCGCATTAAGGGTTTCGGTTTTCGCATTTCGGGTTTCAGGTTTATGTTTTAGGGTTTCGGGATTAGGGTTTCAAGTTTAGGGTTTCTTGTTAGGTTTAGTATTTTCGATTTCAGGTATAGGGTTTTGGATTTAGAGTTTCAAGTATAGGGTTTCAGGTTCAGGGTTTCGGGTTTAGTGTTTAGGGTT
>PGTU02008421.1:0-11123 GCA_002896215.2 Cicer echinospermum
GCTTTGGTCATTTATTTTAATTTTAAGTGACAATTAATCTTTTTATGTTTTAAAATATCAACAATGTTATCCTTTTTATTTTTATTTTTGCAAAAATTCATCAAAAATTTCAAACAAAACTCATAAAATTAATTATCAAATTCATAACTAAAATTTTCAAACAAAACCCATAAAATTAATTATATTCTTCAATATAATGCAAATTTCATTGAATTCATAACTAAAATTTTAAATAAACTCATATTTTTATCTCTAACAACATCAAATAAAGAATGAAAATATGAGTTTATTTGAAGATTTGAGTTACGAATTTGATGCAATTTGTATTATATTGAAGATATAATTAATTTTATGGATTTTGTTTAAAAATTTTAATGAATTTTTTGAATTTTTATAATAAAAAAGATAATATTGTTTATAGTTTGAAATATAAAAGATCAAATCATCATTTAAAATTAAAATAAATGACATAATTGTGAGAACAAAATAAATAAATACACTAAAACGTGAATGAAATTAAATTAAGGGGATACGAGTGATATTTAGTCTCTTTTAATTGAAGTTAGAATCATATAAATTTTGTCTTTTCAAACGTAATTTTTATAATTTAATTTTTTGTTAAGTACACTTTTTAGTAATATTTAAAATATATATTTATTTATTAATTCAATTCATTTTTAATTTAAATAATTTTACAATTTATTTAAGATTATTTTACAAATTAATTTATGTTTACTGTATTAAAATCAATACTACATTAAAAAGAATATTAAATTATATTTTGGTCCTTTTAAGTTTGAGTTCATTTGATCTGAAGTCACTCTTTACTATTTTTTTGAATTGTTTTGGTCTTTTAACTTTCATTCGTTAGTCAATTATGTGGAATTGGTTGATTCCCCATTCTCCTCCAAATTAGGAATTCTCTTCATCTTCTTCATATTTCCATTTGTTCTCCAAATCCCAAAAAAAGAAAACAAGAATATAAATGAAAATATATTGAAAAAATTAGACAAAATATTAATCAAAAAAAGAAAAAGAGAATAACATTTTAGAAAAAGTTGCAGAATCGTTCAAACCAAATTCAAGAAATTCAATAAATCTTAAAAACATTTAAATTCAATGCCCTTAATTTTTACAAATCTTTAACATAAAAAAGTAATATATTTACTAATAAAATAACATCATATATCAAGAATTTATAGTTTCTTCATACTCTAAATCTCTTGAGAAGTGAGTCCTCTTATCCATTAAAAAGTAAAGAAAAAACATTAAATTCAGTTAACTCACTAATCAAAGATGAAAGTTTTTCTAAAAAAAAAAAACATTTTAACCAACACAACATCTCTCAATTCTAAACCCATAACCTTTCTCTTCACCCTTCTTTCAAGTGAAAATAAAAGAGGTTTTAACTTAAAAACCTTAATTGAAATTGTGAAGGGAAAATGAAGATGCAGAAGCTATATACAAATACTCATGTTTTCTTTTTTTCTTTCCCTAAATATAACAGGAATTTAGTAGAAACAATTAACTTAACTAACGAAAATAAAAATAAAATAAAACAAAAAATTAGTTATGAAACTTAAATAAAATTATAAAATAAGTCAAATGACCAAATATATAATTTATTCTTGAAAGAACCATGTGATATAAGAACTAGAAAGTGACACACGGTACTGGAAGTTTAAAAGGCAAATATTAAAGTTCCTTTTTTTCAACATTAAGAGAATATCTAAAACATACTAAAAAGCAAAATCAGTAGTTACTTGTTGAATTGAGTTCGAGGCCACTTGGATGTGGACATGGCTGTTAACTACTGAACTAGCAAAACATTGGGGTCTATTATATCAACTTTTAAAAGTTATAGCATATCACAACTTTTTATTAGTATAGTTTTTTTAAAATATTTTAGTTTTTAAAATATTTTAGTTTTTTTTTTAATTTTTAATTTTTAATATATTTTATTACGTAAATGATAGGTAATTAACTTAAAATGTCTCATATCATGCTGCGAGTTACTACTCTCTATTTCTTAAGGTAAGAAAATTTAATCATGTGTCTTCTTTTTCATTTTCATTAATTAGAGAATGGTTATTTAGGGTCATTTTTTTACTCAAAATAATCTCTTTAACCATTTTTATCTCATTTTATCAAAATAAACTATTTCCGCACATATATCGTTATTCTTTTGTGATTTTATTATCTTTAATGCAGCATAGTGTTATTCATTATCTTGGTGTCGCGTTGTTTTCATTTTCTATGTTGTTGCACTGTTCATTTAATTTATATTGATATATCGACTTCAATCTAGTGCAAATTCAATCAATAATATTGATGCCGTCAACGTTATAACTCCAAAGGCATGAATATTACTTGGGTGTTGTGATATTACTTGTAGACATTCTATCGTTTTATGCTATTACTTGTGTGCTGTGAGATTATTTGCAAATTCATTCTTTTCAGTCTCTACAACTTTGAATTGTATTGTTCTCGATCGAAGTAATTTCTATCAATTTGAAAAAGCAAATGTCATTTTATAGTAAAAAAGAAAATTTGCGTTGACACGAAGAATGCAGGTACGAGTCATTTTTGTATGTTGATAATTGTCTCGTAATAATAAATGTAATAGGCTAATAAACAGTATGTGGTCCTTAAACTTTAATTTCAGTTAACGTTTTAATCATTTATCTTTTTTTTCTTCCCGATTTGCGTTCATTTATTTGTAATTTTAGTGAATTAATTTGATTCTTTTATATTTTAAAATATCAACAACGTTTTATCATGTTTTCTTTACAAAAATTAATTTCAAAAATTTTCAAACAAATCCATAAAATTAATTATCATTCCCTCTATATAATGGCAAACTTAATTAAAATTCATAACGTTAAATCTTTAAAGTAAACTCATATTTTTTCATCTCTAACAAACGTTATATAAAGAATGAAAATATGATTTATTTGAAAATTTGAGTTACGGATTTGATGAAATTTGTATTATATTGAAGAATATCATTAATTTTATGGGTTTTGGTTATAAATTTTGATGAATTTTTTGTAAAAAAAAAAAATAACATTGTTGACAGTTTAAAACATAAAAGATTAAGTTGTCACTTAAAATTAAAATAAAAGGGTCAAATCGGAAACAAAAAAAAGATAAATGACTAAAACGTTAACTGAAATTAAGTTAAGGAACCACAAGTGCTATTTAGCCTAAATTATAATAAATGTAATAACTTAATTGTTTTCATAATTTTTATTTAAAAGATATTTAAGAGACACACCTCTATAATATATATATATATATATATATATATATATATATATATATATATATATATATTTCTTTGAACTAATTGATTCGAGGAAGATCATATTTTAAGTAATTGACTAATAACAAACGATTGTCTCGTGTATGATTTATACCGTAAACAATCATGTTGTATAATATAATTTTTTATCAAATAATTAATGATTTATAAGATATTTAAAAGACACATCACTAATGAAATATATAATTTATGCATAAAATTATAATTAGTATATTATAATTTTCTAAAAATTTTAATGCATAACATATTGAAGAGACAAACTACTAATAAAGTACATATTCTTCTTTTAACTAATTTATTTGTGAAATAAGATTTATTTTTAACTATCTGACCAACATAAAACATCTACCCCATATATGATTTTATATTTATTTATCTTTTAGTTAAAATATATTTTTAACATCATTTGATGTACACAATAAAAAAAGAAAAGGTTACAAACTTAAACAAATTTAAGGTGTCACTTGGTCCTCCATCCAACCTTGTAGGTTTTAAATCGTTGACTTAAAGATCAACTATCTTAGGATCCCAAATCAAATCTTGATTAATCCCTCTAACCTATCAAAAATATTCACATTCTCCCAATGTTTATCATCTTTCAATAGACACTCAAAGCTTACATTGCTACAATCTCTAAGTATTCCCGCACTTTATACTTCCAATTCCACTTAATAGTAACATATGGTTCAATACATCAAAGTTTAACTCCTCATGTTTTATCGAACATCACTAAAAATTCACATTTACCCATTATTGTTTCATCTCAAATCACTATCCATACTTATTATCTCCTAAACCTCTCCGAGATTTGTCACTTACCAATAGAATATATAGTCTCACTCTTATAATCGTCACAAGATTCATAATTAACTATCTAAGTCGCGAATCTAGTTTAACTCGAACGCTCGACCTTATGCCTCAAGGTATCCATTATTCCTCAAAGTATCCTTTATCTATCCCAAGGTATTATTCACCTATAATATGCAGTACCCCTTTAAATTCAATACAAGCCTATTTTGTTGACACCTAAGCACCAAATGCTATTCCAAACAACAACCACGTCTCAACCTTATCCTTGCCTGGACCAATGTGTCTAAGCATTTCAGAGACACTCGTCGACTAATGTTGTATGTTTTAACTACTCTTCTTACTAAAGTGCTACTAGGCACATTGTTTTGAATAAGAAACAATAAACTACTTAAGCATATTCTGCTTGACCCAAGACAACAAAAGACAAAGCACATATCGACTCAAGCTACTTGCTCCAACTAAACCCCGACTCTTGATCAGTTTAGGACACCCGACACGCAAACCCAAGAAATTTAAACCGAGACTCTGATACCACAATGTAACACCTTGAATTTTAACAGTGAAAATGTAACTTTAAAAAAAAAAAAAAAAACTAAATACTTTAGGCTAAAATATTAATAATAGTACTTTAATTTAAATGAGAGTAAAATATTTAATTATAAAATTCTTTTCCAAAACTGACGATTAAAATTTTAGTTGTATTATATAAAATGATTTCGACACAAATAACTTACTTACAACCGAATAATTCACATTGATCCAAAAAAAATTACAACTATTTCAGATAAATAAATTCCATTGCAACAACAACATTGCAATAAGGAAGGAAGAATAAATAAAACTCTTGATTAAAACCCTAAGCTGATCTTGAACTCTAACTGAGGATGAATGAATATTGAGGGTCCACGGATAGCATCAAACCTCACTGCTTTCAATTGTCAATCCAAAATCATGGCTCTGTCACATCTTCAACGTTGTTGCAAATAAATTACGGGTCTTACAAGCAGTGTGACCAGAAGTAAATTATACCCCGAGACAACATGATAAGAGGAAATTAGAAAAAGAAGAAAATCAAAAGTATAACAAATCAAAAGAAAAAAAATCAAAAGCAAAAACAAATCAAAAGCAAAACAAAATAAAAAACAAAACCCAAATAAGGAGAAGAGACGACTCATAAACATAATAGAGAATCAAAGACATAATACTGTTTATGGATGATTTAGGGAATAACAATCAGTATATTACATTTAACATAAATTCTATTAATCCTTAACATAATTGAATCAATCAAACAACAATCCATAATGGATGATTTTCAAAGAGTTAAATGCAATTTTTTTTTATAACATTTTCTATATGCTATAAAACTCACAATTTTCTATCACTCTTATATTTTAACAAAACCCAACATCAAACCCATAAAATAATTTCAAATCAATAAAATAGAATAGAAATCAAACCCATAACCCAATTGCAAAATGTGAAATCAGGTCTAGAAAATAACTCACAGTTTACCAATAAGGGATCATTTAATTCGAGCTGAGTTGTGGAATTCGCCTGCTTTTCCCAGTCCTTAGCTCTATTGCTTTATATGCATTGGTTTGAATTTCTGACTCTCAAATGTGCTTCGTATCCTTCTTCAATGATACTTTGGACGATTACTGAATTTTGAAATGATGAAATAGACCTCCAAAGAGTTCTAAGGGAATTAGAGTGCTTCATGTAATGTTGTTTTTGAAAAAATTTATAAGGGAAGAGAAAAATGAAAAATGGAGAAGATGACGAACAATTACTAATATTGGTTGTGTTTCATAATGTTTATAGAGAAAGTGAAATTTGTTGGTGAAAAAAAAGGTGTACTGAATAGAAAATAAAATTGTGGTTTTTGTTAGTTAAGTGTACCCGTTAGAGAAAGAGAGAGATAAAAGAGAAATATGACTGGTTCCTTCTTTGACACTTGGGTTTGTCAATTCTACATCTTTCCTACCATAACCTTGATACTAATTTAATATTACTAAAATATTGTATTAATAAATAATAAGATTCTATTAATCTACTTTTTTCTTTAATCTTGTAAATATTCTATTTTAATAATCTGTTTTACTAATAAACTTTTTAATAATCAAATTTTAAAAATCTAAATATTATATTGTTCTTTTAAGGTAGTGAAGCTGTTATGATTTAATCTTTTAAATAATTGATGATGAAAAACCACTATTTACTTAATTGATTAATGCAAATATTAATTTGTCTAGTGTAGGTGATTTATGCATAAAAATAATTATCTATTATAATACTCTTCAAATTTTCCGTAGAACTCATTCTTCAAGAAACACACTATTAATAAAATACATATTCACTTTTAACCAATTTATGCAATAATGAACTTTTTAACTAATTGATTAATTAATGACAAATATTTATCCTGCGTACAATTTATACATATTTCTCTTTTAATTAAATGATTTGTTAAACAATCTTATTAAATACAACTTCAGTACATGAACTTTGGTTATTTTATTCTTGAGCGAGCATATTAAAAAAATAATAAATTTAGATTGATTTAGTTTTTTTTACCTTTCATTTATTAAATAAAAAAATTTGTTTAATCCATATTTTTGAGTTTTTAAGGGTTAAAAAAAATATTATTAATTAAACCTCAATTTCCTAAAAGAATCAAAATTTTCAGACAAAAGTAATAGCTTAAAGAGCCAAAATCGGATTGTAGGGAGGAAATAAACAATGAAAGATATTTGTTCTGATTTATACATAAAGTAGATTTCCAATAAATACTTTATTACAATTTTCATGTGTAAGATAGTGTATTACAATTTTATAAACATCTTTAAATTTGAATTAGTTAAAAGATATTTAATATACATTAATAAAATATATATTTATTTTTTAAATAATTGATTATTAAATACGATTATTTAATTAATTATTTGATAGGAGATATAATTATGAGGTTGACTTCACGAGTGAGATAGAAAATTAAAATTATAAAATAGAAATTTATAATTTATAAAGTTGACTGTGACGTGGAGGTTCAATTTCAATACTTAAAAAAACTATAATAATACTAATTACTAATATTGACTTTTGTAAAACTAATTGTTTAGTGCCACATTAATTTAATTGTCTCATGATTTATGAAAAAAAAATGTTGTTAGTATAATAATTTATGTATAGTAAATATAAACAGTTTGATGCAACGGTTATCATAAAACATTAATTATTTAATTGATAGAATTTACAATTAAGTATATGATTATATCAATTACTAATATTGGTGTAAAATTGAATGCCAAATCTTTTTCTCATTATTTTATTCCTCAACCTTTCATTACAAAAAGCACTACCATCAAATTTACACATTTATTTATTTTACTTAAAAAAACAGAACGAAGATAAGATTAAGCTGAATACATCCTGATCCTAATCCAGAATTGAATTTTCCTTTTTCAATGCATTTAGATAAATCAAATTAAAATATTTCATTCCTTGTTATTAGTAATTAATTATTTAATCTTATTTTTTACTCAATTAATTACTTAATTTAATCGCCCTATACTAATAACTCCATTAGTATTGGATGGTAACGAGTATTAGTAGCGGATCGAGTTTGTTACACATTGCAACAACACTATCTACACATGCAATTACCGTTTCACTGCAATTCATTCACTTCAAAATTTTCCAACCACTATAAATACACCACGCACATTCAGCGAAATAATATATCAAACTTTGAGTTTTATAATACTTCCTTTACATTTCAGCGTGATCGTTCAATTTTGCATTTGATTCTTTGTTTCGTTGCTATGGATATTGATCTTTCTCCTCAATTGGCGAAGAAGGTGTACGGAGGTAATGGTGGATCGTATTACAGTTGGTCACCTTCCGAGCTTCCAATGTTGCGTGAAGGGAACATTGGTGCTGCAAAATTAGCTCTTGAGAAAAATGGTTTTGCTCTTCTCGTTCTCTGATTCTTCTAAAGTTGCTTATGTTCTCAAGGTATGGATCATCTAATTATTATTTTTTTTATTTTTTTAAATTTGATCATTTCATTATTGCATGTTAGTATTTAATCTAACTATGGATAATTTTAAAATAAAATAAAATTAGATTACCTTTTCTTCGTTATTGAGGATTTTTATTTTTTATACATCGATTGTTGATTGATGAGCATTTTTTTTCTCCGATTTATTTTAGTGTTTATTGAGAATCATCGATCAAAGATTTAACTAGACTGGTTTTTTATCGTTATTCTTTGCTGAGGTTCTATAATAATATTTATTTTAAATCGCATCACGATCCTTGAAATTGTAGACATTGTCCCTCAATTGAGGTTATGACTGCAATTTAAGTGTATGTTTGGTTTTGCAAAACGGCAAAATCACGGTGAATCATTGTGATTTTGCAAAAATTAGTGAGTGTGCATGTTTGGTTTTGTTGTGGGATTGCAAAATTAGGGTGAGCCATCGTGATTTTGCAAAATCTACATAATGTCGCTTCAACTAAACCACGGCGACTTGCCGTGATTTTGCCATTCCACCATAGAACCAAGCATGTCTACGCGATTGCGGTAGTTTACCGTGATTTTGCCATTTCAACGGTAAATCAAAACACCACTAAAACTATGATCACCATCAATTGTAAGCGTTACTTTTGGATTATTGTATAAATATGCATGTATGGAGTCTTAAACTTGTTTGTTTTTGCATCATTATGGTTTTTATTTCAAATATTTTTGTGTGTGTTTTGAGTATTTAATTTTTTATTTTATACAGCTAGTGTGATTACTGATATTCATCATGTTGTAGTGGTATTGTTGTGATGATTAGTGGTGAAAACTTGTTGAAACAGGAAGTGGAGTTGCTGGAATTGTACTCCCAGAATCAGAAGAGAAAGTTATTGCAATTAAGGAGGGCGATGCTTGCACTCCCTTTGGTGTTGTGACATGGTGGTTCAACAAGGAGGACACTGAGTTGTTGTTCTGTTCTTGGGAGAATACCTCGAAAGCCACAAAACTGGCGAGTTTACCGATTTTTTTCTGACTGGTTCTAACGGAATCTTTACTGGATTTTCAACCGAGTTGTGGGGAGAGCTTGGGACTTGCATGAAGAAAACGTGAAAACCCTTGTCGGAAAACAATTGGGTCAAGGGATTGTGAAGCTTGATGGAAGCATCAACCTTCCTCAGCCTAAAGAGGAACACAGGAAGGGTTGGCCTTGAACTGTTTAGAGGCTCCATTGGATGTTGACATTAAGAATGGTGGAAGGGTTGTTGTGTTGAACACTAAGAACCTCCTTTGGTTGGCGAGGTTGGTCTTGGAGCTGACCTTGTGAGGATTGATGGAAGAGCTATGTGCTCTCCTGGATTCTCTTGTGATTCTGCTTTACAGTTACTTACATTGTTCGTGGGAGTGGCCGTGTTCAAGTTGTTGGTATCGATGGCCGTTAGAGTTTGGAGACAACTTTAAGCTGGTAATTTGTTTCTTGTGCCAAGGTTTTTGTCGTCTCAAAGATTGCTGACAATGATGGAATGGAGTGGTTTTCTATCATCACTACCCCTAAGTGAGTTTTTCTTATCTTTAACTTCATTGCAGAATATTTCGTTATGTACTCCCAATTTTGTATTTATATTTGGAATCAAAAGTTCCTCGATATAAGAGCTTTGATGTGTCTGAGTTTGGTTTCATGGTGGGGAGAGCCAAAAGTATTTTTGACACATAAATTATGTTCGGGTGATGTCGATTGAAATTTATTTTGCCTCTTGAATTGATTCTAACTTCAAACTAACATTCGTAGCTTTTGACTAATTTTACACTTAAATGCATCTTCAAATACTTTTACATAGATGTATCCACATAAACCACTCAATTTTTATCACCACAAACCAAACATACACTTCTTATTTCTTTTACATGTAGATTTCAAAATATGTGTGTGTAAGGCTGGATTATGAACAACTAGTTACCATTTGCATATACTTGATCTGGTTTATTTTGGGGGAGGGGTGTTGGTTACACATGTTAATGGTTAGTTGGGTCATTTTATCCTTTTTCCCTTTGCAAAAAAAGTTGGGTTCATGTTTATCTTTACAATTACTAATTGAAGTGCAATATAACTATTGAGTAGCACTAGTTTTTATCTAGAATTGGAGTTGCTATGTCAGATCCTGTGCTAGTTAGTTCTATTTATAGTTTAGTCCTATTAATGAATTTTACTTTTTTCGAAAAAATATAAAGATCATATGAGTAGTAATGAAGGAAGCTTATTTTTCTTTGTAACTTGTTGTCAACATATTATGCTTATGATGAATACTTATTGTGGTTATGATTGTTGTTTCTTTCAGTCCTGTATTTACACACATGGCTGGAAGCTCATCGGTGTGGAAGCGCGTTATCACAGACGGTTCTGCAGGCTGCTTTCAATGTCGATGCAGAAATCGAGAAATTCTTCCGTTCAAAGAGGACTGCTGACGCCATTTTCTTCCTCCTTCAATTAAAGTAGAATGGAAAAGTGTTATAAGCCATTGACAATAGTATATTTATCTAGTAGCAGCTGTTTGAATTTGCTTGATGTTTGTTATGGAGTACATTATAAAGTTTCGAACTGTATCTTATGGATTTATAAGGAGTTCATTGCCTCAATTGCTTGTTGGGCTGACCTCAATTTACTCTTTCAAGATACAATTTTCTATTATGAGTTTTACGAAAGAGTAAAGACAATAGCTGATAAATAAAATTCAGATTCTCTAAATTTGCAATAGTTTACAATACTTGCGATGCATTCAGGATGGTAATGTTTTTTTTCACGATGGAAAGAAAGAAGCAACGAAGAAAGAGGAGGAGATAATTAAAATATCAGATACATTTTATTTTATAATTTTTTTAATATTATTTAAAATTAAATAATTGTGTACTTGTATTATCTTCGATTACAAACTATATTTATCAAACTTTTATTTTAATCGGTTAACT
>PGTU02008425.1:0-10786 GCA_002896215.2 Cicer echinospermum
ACGTAATCTAATATTTATAAAACTAGTACATCATAGAAATCATGCCTATAAAGAAAATTAATCATAAAACTAATCAACATATATTATAAAATAATTTTAGCACCAAATTAATTATCTAAATTCCTATTTAATTAATAAAATAGTTTATTATAAAATTTGGGGTGTTACAATTCTCTCCTTGTTAAAGAATTTCGTCCTCGAAATTTTCGGTGAGTGGACTAATATTCAACTTACCGCCCTCAAGATTCAAACTTAGTCTTAACTATATTTAAGACATTCGTCTCCAATTACCCACAACATGTAAAAAAATCAACTAACATTGCATGATAGACCACATGACGAAATAAATCAATTAAACACATAACATTTATCATTCAATTATAAATAAAAATGTCTATCACATTTATATTCAATTATGAATAGAAAATACATAACCAGAGTTACTCACTGCAATTTACATATAAAACATAACATAACATATAGATTTTGCAAATAATAACGTTGTTCATTTAGTTTGGTTAAATGAAACACATTCCGAGTAGTTGTCAATTTCGAATAGTTCTTTCAAACCAAATATTACTAGTTTTTACTCCTTAAAGAAAAGTCTAATCCTATCACCAAACATTCAACAATTTAACTTAGCTGACAAAGAGAGCTATTTTTAAAATATTAAACACATCTAACAACTTAATAATATTATAATAACTTACAATCAATTTACTCTATAAAAACATGCACTATATATAACAAGAGAGAAGAAAAAAAAACTAATGATAGAGATACTATTTCCTAATAACATATATTTATAATTAAATTCATTCAATTGATATAAGCAATGACACATTTTTTTTAACTATTTAAAAATAAAATTAAAAGGTACTTCTAACAAAATAATAGTTATCGTTTCTCTTTTATTGACGATGAGATCATCGGGTAGTAGTCCTCCTACTCATGTAGTCAATATACTTAAGGAACTATAACTGCAGTCATTCAAATTAAATATGGATAACTAAAAAGTATCTTTAACGTGGTTCAGGAGTGCGAAGGCGGCGCCACAACTCCTACTCCTTACTTCAAGTTAAAAATTCACTTAATTACAATAGTTTATTGTAAATTTACAACTAGTACAACCAACAAGGAAATGACACTAGTATCAATATATAGTCAATAATCCGATTGAAAAATATAGAACTATTTTCACTTTTAGATGCTCTCGACTACTCTAACTCTATACACCAATTCCGAACAATTAGAACACTTGAAACACGAACATTAATATTTACATAATCATATACACATTCAAATAACTAATTACTAAAATTAGCACAAAGATTTTACGTTCATCTCATAACTCAAACGATGATTCGAAAAATGAAACATATTCTCATAGAGGTCTAACTGCTCCAATTGATCACTGATTAAATTTTCTTTTTGAGTTAACGATCACTTAAAAGTTACAACAATGGAAGCATATTATAGATTTTCCAAGTAGAAAATAAGATAAATAATTATTTACTAGAAGATACAATACATTATCAAACCAAATTGAATCAGGTAGTGCAAAAACCACTTTCAAGGTTACACATTATTCTAAAAATTTATTCTAGACTTTAATTATTATTAAAAAAATATCACTAACCATTTAATACAAAAAAAAAACCATTGACAATTCCAAATTTTCTTTAAATTATTTTTCAATAATTTCAAGTCTAAATAAAAACAACTAAGATAAATCACGTTTCTAAATACAATACAAATAAAATAAATCACGGATATTTTAAAATCTATAAGATTTTTAAAAAATTCATTCATATTTTAATCATTCAAAACACATTTTTAAATAGTTCATCACTGTGCAAATTTATTATTTTCAACTTATTTTTGAAATAAATTTAAACTATATATATAGATAGATAGGAAATTTTATAGTTAATTAACACTTATCAAAATAGTTCCAATTTATTTTCTTATTTTATCAAAGTTACAAAAAAAATGTTTATCTATATACATTTAAAGTAGTGCACATGACACAAAACATAAGACATATGATAATGATAATGAATTACACTAATTCATAAATCTACAAAATAGTAGCCTCTCTCATCACACTAATACTTAACCTGCTATAGATACATTCATCATTTTTATCAAGCCACAAAATTGGGTCCAAACATAACACACCCATCAATTTTAAAGATTTTGGAGTTCTGTTCTAATCTTAAAATTGAGTCTCAAATAAAAATTGTAATTTTATAATTAATAAAAAAAATTACTAAATAAATTTAGTTTCTATACGCATACCAATCTACATGAGTCACTCTACACATATCAATCTACATGATGCACTCTACACATACCAATCTAATGCATACCATTTTGTTAGGTTATTTCATATAAATAAATTAAAATCTACTTGTAAAATAAGTCAATTATAGAATCCAAAATTTAGATACTTTTCAAAAGAATTTCATGTTTGAATTTTTTTAAAAAAAATTTGTTTTTTTTCCCCTTCTTTTTAATTCTATTTCTCAATTAATATACATTTTATCATTAGTACTATTGTAAATCACTGGAGAGTTCTTAAACTCTAAAACTCTAACATCGAGTCAAACTCTAATGAGTTCATAATATCATAATTTAAAAAAAATCAATCATTTCATATAATATCTTCAATACCCTCACGATTCAAATATTACACCAGCCCCCTAAACCAACATAACAACAACTCTTTTTCAATTTCTAAAAACAAGACATGAAAATGCTGTAAATTTTAAGCCGTTTTAAACATTAAATAATCAGTAGCATATAATTATTGGTATTTTATAAATCAACAAAATTCAACTCAATTTAATTTCTTGTAAATAATCAAGAGTAACTCAAACAAAAGTTATTTTCATCATATAAAATAAGTAACTTTAACTCCTTCAAAATCATTTTTAAAAATTTTAATTTCTACCCACCTCTATATATTCAAGAATTACTTTGCTAGTAATAATGAATTCATACTATCTAAATAACATTGTAAATTGTTTTCAAACCAATATCAAAAACTCTACTCTCTAGATACAACCATAACACTTTCAAGTGATTCAAAGTTTCACGATTTAAAATTGATTTTTTTTTAACACAAGCCAACATAAATAAAAATAAGAATTTTTTGGTCAAAATTAAAACTTTAAAACATAAGAGACATATTTCCTATCTAACTCAAAGTTATAACGAAACATCTTTTTTTCTTTAAATGAGTTTCAACAAAATAATAAATAATGTGTACCTAGTAAAAATCAATACTTAAATTTTTAAAACATATAATTCTACGGAAATCAATGTTTCAATCAATTAGTTATTAGATCAAACACTTTAAACAGATACATATCAAAACTTAAATATTTAAAATTGATTAAAGGTAAAATATACAAACTGGTCAATCAAATTATTATTTCCCAACTATTCATATAAAACAAGAGTGCAAAATCATAGTTAGGTAGGAAAGCAATAAGCAACAAGTAACTAAAATAATCTTGTCAACAATTAAAATTAACTCAAATCTTAACAAGTAATTTTATGTTTATTTACTCACTTATGTAGGAATTTAGGATCCATAACAACAATCAGAGTAAGCAATTAATAAACAGATAATTAGTAATCTCGAAAATTTGTATAATAATACAAAAGCATAATCTTTAACACATTAATATAACAGGAAAACCATCATAGTAACAATGATTAACACAAGAAAACACAATTGACACGACTGACTTCGTAACATAGAGTCGACATTCGACCCACTCGGCCTGACTGGACAGACCCGCTCTGATACCACTAATGTGACACCCTAAACCCCAAAATAATATATATAAGAATTATATCATATTCTAAAAATTTGCAGCGGATAAATAATAATATGTTTCCAAGAAATAAAAACTTTAATCTTTAATTAGGATATCACGTTTCTCAAAAATCAAAAGGAACACTTTAACTTCTTTACTCCATAATGCCAATCTCAATAAGCTTGAACTAAGTATAATTACTTGATTGAATTCTAAAAACTACTAGTACTTATATGGTTTTCATACAAAAGTCGTTTCAAAATAATAAGTAAAATACAAATTACAACTCTTATTCCCGGTATCATATCAGAGCGGGGTTCCTCACCTAACTTGAACTTCAAGACTTATTAATTGTAACAACTGCGATTTGCAGAAACGCAAAGGCAAGCAGTCAACACAAAACAAACGAAGGAGGTGAGGTTTCAATTTCATGTTAATAGTATATATAAGTAAGAAGAACACGCAAACAATCATAATTAGACTGTATCATAATCACATTACGAATATCAAAATATTTAAGTTAATTGTATCATATTATACATCAATTCACTCAGTAAAATGATCATCTCATTATAATTGCATCAATCATCTAAGAGTAATTATATTACTTTTAAACACATCAATCACGACAAACAATCACAAGGAGAATGCAATGCTATTCATGAGCTTAGACTCTACTTCACAATGTGGTACCATTCTAACTCTAACGTACTTGGTCAGGAGGCTTGATGCTATGCACCATCCGGTGGACGGACAATCAAATTGGGCTTGTCCTCATAGATCCCTCAACTGAACCCGGACACATATACGTGACAGTCGAGTAAAAGTGTGTTGCGTGGCAGCTCCGACATTTGGAGTCGACCTCCAAGTTCACCTGAATCCCCACCCGAATACCTCAAAGGTCTAACAATCTTGCCTTAAGGCCGCCAGCAGACCGCCACGATCAGGCTCATTCAGTTGTACTTCCAGAATCATAGGCTTGTCAGGCCTACCTATATGATGACAAAATAATCTCCACTTCACAAATTCACAATATTTATTTCTCTCCTCGTTGGTATATGATACTCCATTAAAATTGTCATCTCAAACAATTGAAATCACCATTAATTTCATCAACTATGATTAATTTCAATATTCTCATCACAATATCACTATCATTAATCATATCTCATCACATAAACTCATCACAATTTTATAGAATGAATATCATCAATCAAACATCATCATTATCATCACATAAACTTATCACAAATTTATATTATAAATCACACTCATCATCAAATAAACTTACATTATACACTGCATTCACATAAACTCTTTAATCGAACATATGCACTAATTCATTTGAAATCAAATATTAAATGATATCAAATATCACAATAAATCAAATTCACAATAATTTTAAATATACAATAATATCAAATATCACAATAATGTAAATATCACAAGTAATATAAATATCACACATTTAACGAAATTAAATCAAATCAACACCTTATATTATTTCTATTTCACATTTTAATCTCAACAATTTTCTTATTTGCATATTAATTAATTTATCACTCAAAGGCGCTACTGCCGTACGTAGCGAGTCTCGGATGAATCATTGGGAAATACGGTTTTCCCGTTCATCTCACAATATATTATACTCATAATTCAAACGCTCTCTCACCCCTTACCTTATTTCGACGCTTTCACATATGAATACGATTCCACGAGCAAACAGCTTTGTTCATTGACTCTTTGTCCATCAATCGATCTAACTCGACAGTTTATGGGGTAAACGTTAAAAATCGTTTATGAGAAGATACTCTAAAACTAAATTCGAAATTTGGTCAAGGAAACTACCATAAATCAGAAGAAAAAAATCATTGGATAAAATAGCAATTTCACACGGTCGTTTTGGCTTGGTTTCACTCAAATCAACTTACGGTGGAGATAATGTTCAAACTAAGTAATTTAACAAGCGGAGAAGTCAGAGATTTTAGAGAAAATTTGGATGGTTAAGAATCTGAGGAAGTATGTTTATTTGACTACCTAAATGAATAAACGACATATTGAAATTTGGACGAGAACAGAGAAACTTTTCATGAACAATTATCGATCGGTGTCAAACTATAGGTGTTGTTGTGTTTTCTTTGTTTACGGCTACCAGCTCTTTCTTACTTTCTTATTTTTATTTTATAACCTAATTAGGGTTACATAAATGGTCAAGCCCATTTGTCCCTTAGTTTAATATATGTTTTTACTATTATTATTTTTATTTTCTAAAACAAAATTAATTGTTACTTAATCTCATTTTTTAATACTCTTCCAACATCATTAAATTTTCAAAACATTACGAATATTTCATAATTAATATATGCTAAATTAGAGTAATTAAAATAATCAATATATAAAAAAATATATTACTAATAATTAAAACTCTCACATTCAAAATAATATCTACAAATATACTTATTCTCAAAATACTCAGATCATAATAATACCATCTATTAGAAAATAGTCAAAATTATTAAAATAAATAAATATTACACCAACACTTTATATTAATTACTAAATCATAATAAAATATATATAATATACACATGTCATAAAAAAGTAGATAAAAATAAAAGAAATCAAACACAATATCAATATATCTCAAGATATTATTTATTAAAAAATAACTAAAAATAAAAGTAGTTATAAAATTGAAATATAACTACGTGCATACTTAATATCAGTGAAGCACACAAAATATTACATTAATTGATACATGTATATACACGTAAAAATCGCTTAAAATCTTTTTCCTTTAAACTATATATTAACTAAAATACTATATTTTTCAAAAAAAATAGATCAAACAGTAAATAATATAATATTATTATTATATCGCTCATGTAATCCTATATTTTAAACTAGCACATCATAGGAAATCATCTGCCTATAAGAAATTAATCATAAACTAATCAATATTATTATAAATATTTTAAACACCAAATTAATTATCTAAATTCCTATTTATTAATAAAATAGTTATTTGAAATTTGGTTTTACACAGTCTTTGATAGGCTAACACGATTACCAAAGTGTAGCCTATCACAGAGCCTTACACATCAATTTATATCCTCATAAGATAAAGATGGACTCCTATCACATGGAACCATCATGTGGCCCATCACGCTCACCGCTTAACTTATGTGGGCCCATCACGACCACCACTAACCACGGTGGTCCATCCGTCACCACAATCATTAAGTAAATATAAGCTATAAAGATTCCTCATTTTTAATACTCAATTAACACTAGCGATTTTTTCAAACTATCACAGAGTATACTCAAACACAATTTCTCAGTAAAATTCATAGTGCACATATTATCAGTTATGAATACATAATCACATCAAAACTTAATCTCCATAAAAACATTAATATATAGAGTTCTCCCACCGCTAAGTACGGGTGCCAACGAGTCTCGATTCCTTTTCTAGACTCAAGGAGGCTAGCTACATTAAACATTAAATATTTTAAGACAGTTTGTTCACAACTAAAATTTAACCAACCACAACAAAATTCCAAAATATATCTTTTCCACACACTAAACTTTTATAACCAAATAATCTACTTATTTAGTAAAAACTAAATAAAACAATATTGTTCAAATCACCATACACACACTCACTATTAAAGCACCGAGATTTGAGTTAATTAAAAATACTCTAAACTTTTTCTTTTTAACTCAGTCCAAGAGTAATTAAAAGAGTAATATTTTAAACTCTAACCATTTTAAATTCAATCTAACTTTTTGCTCAACTCTTTAATTGAGTTAAAATTGAACTTTTTCACAAATTTAACAACTCTAAATTTCTTTTGTAAAAATTTCAACTCAGTTCAAACTCATTTATTTGAAAATAACTCATTACGTAACTCAACCACATCAAAAAATCCAAATTTCCTAACCATAACGACATCAAACAACAACAACACAATACAAGGATTTGTTAAGAACTAAAAAATTTCACCAAAATATATATTCACGTCCGAAAATATTATCAAGCAATCACACATTAAATCATACATCAATACACACATATGGTCCCACCCGTTTTCACTACCGCAATCAAATACGGCGAAAACCGTAGTGTAGAGAGGATCAACTTTCCTCCTAAACACTTCTCGAATGAGCTTAAGGAGATAAATGGAGGTTGTGTGTTTTTGGTTTTTTGAAACACTAACACTGATTTTCTTTTCCTTGAACAAAAGAAAGAAAGAAGGAAGGATGGCGAGGAGCACGGAAAATGCTTCTGTTTCCTTCTTGGTTCCCTAGTGTGTATGTGTGTATGTAATATATATATTATATTATATATATATATATATATATATATATATAACTATAATATAATATATATATATATATATATATATACTAATATATTATAATTTAAAAATCGATCCAACAAATATCTAACAACTCTTACGCATATCACCTCACTCACATCTCAAACTAATTTAAATAAAAATATCTACTATCGTTGCAACTCAATTTGACATATGCATTTTCAGCAACAATGACATTTAAAAAATCTGCCCGATATTAAATTACGTACATAATTAAATAATCTCTGCAAATAATTTTAATTGGGTCCAAAATATATAAATGTTAAACATATATTAACTCTAATAAAGTATGTATTTTTATATTTTAATCACAAAATAAATTCATTTGCTAAATGCCTAAGCAGTTTAACACAAAATACCCTAAAATGCAATAAATTAGAATTTAAAATTAAGGGTTTTACATTACTATCTTCCTAAAAAATTTTGTCTCGAAACCGTAATGTAAGAGTTAATACCACACGAGGTTTACACTCAAATTCTCATTACATGATAGAACTTGTTTCGTCATGCTAATGTGAAGAACAGGTCGTCTATCCCTTTTCATAGGGTCTTAATTAACTTTACGACTATCATAAGCCAGAAGACTCGCCGTGTCATTCAACATGATTTTGTCTTCTATCAACAAGAGTTGGATATGACCAGTTCCTCAATTGTCAATAGGTAGCCAACGACCATGATGATGGCTTGGACCATCTTAACCCAACTGTAATATGCTTCCCTACAACTACACTTGATCTATCCTGAGGCACAAGCGTGTCTAACAAAATCCTCATAGCACTAAGTTTCCCTTATTTTCCTATTACTTGATCCTATCGCGAAGTACAATCGCTCAAACTATGTCAGATATTTATATACGTCCCCTTGCGTACGAAACATCCATTGAGGTACCACTGAAACACTAAGTATACATCAACACACTGAGCACCAAAACAACATTACTGCCTTAGAACTCCCTAATTCTCTCCATTGCCACAAATCCTCGATTCTTTAGTCGGCACAACTACACAAAACCACAATGTTCTTATCAGAATGTTGATCTAATTATAACTTTAATAATTAAATTGCAACATCTGGTTGGTGATCAAAGTTTCCGCAAGTATTTGGAACAACATGCCAGAACTATTACCACCTACAACACACAAAACCCTTTAGATTTATTTCTTCATTTCAAGAGTCATGTCTCCAACAAAATTCAAACTTGAATTTCATTCACTGATTAAAACCTACATTTGTCTCATCTCAACTGATGTTCCTGCACCCTTTGCTTTAGCATATCCATATGACGGCAGTGAAGAAGCATTAATGGCTTCTCCTATAAGTAGTGACATAGCCTATGAAGACCGCTTTCGCTACGGCTCTGGTGGTTCCTTAACCAAGCCACTGCCTATGAGTCGCCGGCTCATTCTTCAACAGGCACGTGGTTAGAGCCCCAACTCCTCCCACTGCTTGGAGCTTACGGTTCTGTCTATTTCACTGAGGTCTTTTCACCTTTCCCTACGGTACTACTGCTATCGGTCACCCAAGATATTAGCCTGCAAGGTGGTTCTTGCTGATTCACACGGATCCACGTGCCACCATGGCTTACCTCGTGTTAGAGCATAAGCTAGTGATGCTTTCGCTACAGGATTCCACCATCTAGGGTGCAACATTCGATTCTTTGCCTAGCAAACACGACACTTGTATTGCTCTCCCACAACCCCGTTTTCACGGTTTAGTTGTTCCCATTTTGCTTGCCGCTACGTACGGTAATCGCTTTTGCTTTCTTTTCCTCCTAGCTACTAATATGTTTCAGTTCGCCAGGTTTCTCTTGCCTGCCCGGATGAATTCGCAGCAGTTCGAAAGGTTGACCTATTGGGAATCCTTGATCCTGATGTTGATTTTCAACTCCCCGAAGCATTTCTTTCACTTACTACGCCCTTCCTCGTCTCTGGGTGTCTAGGTATCCACCATAAGCCTTTCCTCGTTTGAAAAAACCTCGCCCTTAACTGTGAAGTCTACGCCATCCTAAGGTGCTAATAAAATGAAAGAATTCTATCAACGGCCCATAAATGAAAAATGATTAGCATAAGCATCAAATACCGAAATAGGATAAATCCAGTGCTATGAGTGATATCATATAGTTTAAATTATCTCTAGTTCATCGAGTGGAGATAAGCGGACTCGAACCGTTGACATCCGCCACAGGGTAAACCACCGTCTCTTAGGCCCCGACTGATTGTACCATAGAGGCCAATGGTAGACAATAACCCTCCGAACGCAGCTTACAACTTTCATCGTATTGTGCTCTCCAAAGAGCAACTCTTCTCAAAATATCAAAAGGTGCTGAGTTGAAATCCTATTCAAATTCAAACTAAGGATTCTTGTGGTTCTGGAGGATCCAGCTACAAGAGAACCGGGAACGAATAGCTTCATAAATAACACTTCAAACAAAGCAATTATGAACACATAATTCACACCAAATTAATCTCCACAAATTCACACCTCAATCACACATCAAGCATTCATAACATCAATTTTGAACACATAATTACATCTAAACTTAATCAACACAAATTCACACAACAAAGCAATTAC
>PGTU02008426.1:0-19613 GCA_002896215.2 Cicer echinospermum
TATATTTATATTTCTATTCTCTTATACAAGATTTGTCTTAATAACTCCGATTTTAAATTCTCTCATAAATAATTGTTGCCCGTCCTAATAATTTTGATTATAAGTTGTCTAATAAATAATTTATTTAGAGCCATGAATTCAATTAAATTTTCAGAATATTGAAGAGAAAAATAATAATTTATTTAAGAAAATATAAAATTTATGTAGGAATTAAAGAAACAATTCACTTCATCGATTTCAAACACTATTTTATCAAATTTAAAAACTACTATACTATACATTTTATATTCTAAATTTATTATTAAATATCACGCAAATTCAAAAGAATTCATGAAAGATTAATGAAGACTAACATACAAATTCAAAGATAAAAGATAATCATAGTTTTTATGTGTATTGTAATTTTTTGTTTGTAACGGGAAAATTATTTTTCTTTAGTATTTTGTGAGTAGTACTAAAATGAAAGATATTTTGCCCACTTATACATCAAAGGCTGAATAATAAAAATAAAAATTCATTATTAAGTTACTTACTCATCTTTACATTTACTTATTTTATATATGTCCATGTCCATTATTTTAAAAATTCTTATTTCATCTAATCTAATTATTTAATATTTTTTAATAATTATTGTTTTTATTTGTTTAAAATTAAAAGTATTGTTTTGTAATAAGTTTTTTTGGAAAGAAATAAGATTCTTTGTAGAATTCAAAAATAAGGCATGGTGTTGGAGTTATACTTTTCATCAATAACATTGAGCGTATAAGAAAGTAGTTTTTAAGTTAAGTTATAATTAGATTTTTTTTAATTTTTTTATTTTAAAATATTTTTTTAAATTGTTTCCATGCGACGCACGAGTTACGAACTAGTAATTTATAAAAGTGACACTTTCTTTTTTAATCTTAGAAGAGGTGGTAAATTCTATCATAATTAACTCACACAATTGTAAAATCTTAAATTCGAACCCGAGATAAGACATTCAACCTAACAATATCGACATTTGTCCATAACTGTTAGATCGTTATAGATGTTTTATTTTTATCATAACTACCTACAAAATCAATCCAATGAATAATTGTAATATGCTAGCAATGCATGACAATTAAACTTAAACTTAATATAAAATAATCTAATATAAGATCAAAGTCTATTCATTTGGGCCACTCACCAAATTATTCACACACAAAACATCGCTGTACAATTATACTTAGTATTAACTTGAGAAGGGAGGTTCCAATTACATGCAAATATATAAAAAGTTTAATCAATCATGTTCATCGATTGAAATTGAACATCCATGATATAACTACATCACACGGTTACACTAGATAATTTATTTCCATAAACTTAATAGTAATAACATAAAAAGTGTATTAAAAAATACTAAAATATTACGTTGAAAAGACATAAATAAAATAAAATGTGCAAATAGTTTATAAAAAGTGACGTGTTTCACGTTGTGAAATACTATTAGAGCTTATCTAAGAGGTTAAATTTGTATTAAAGTCATTGATGTGAATGTCAGCATTAAAATGTCCACCAAAGTGAACCAAAACACTCTTAGCCGTTCCTATAATTTCTAACTTGCTTTTTCTGGTTGATGACATACCAGACAAACTTTTTTCTATTTCTATCCTCGATTTTCGCTTACAAACCACTCGACATGTTCAACTTCTTTTTGTTTTAGAATTATACTTAATTGTATTTTTGTATATGAAATGATAAATAATTTTATAATTATAAAGTCTCATATTCGAATATAAAATAATATATATATTTTAATAATATTATATTATTAATTGAATTATACTTTTAAACATCTTTATTGTATTTTATTAGTCGTTTTAATATTCTTTCTACCTAACATTGAAGTTTAAATTATAAAAGAAAAAAAGTTAAAATTATTTATTTTATAGTAGTGATGAACATTTTCCTTTTTCATCTGTGTGAATTGTATTTCAACGAGAATCCTATCTTTTTCTCAAATCACATCTTTTACAAAAGACATTTTTTAGTTTAACTATCTAAAATTACAACTTGTATACACGTGTATACATTTATCTCTTTGGGCCTTCTAACTTTTTTTCTATTTATTTATTTGTTGGGTAGCAAATTTTTTTGTTCATGTGTTCTCAAACATACAACATTTAATTGTTAAATTTTTATTAAACGGAGAGTAGAGCCAATACATCCTTATTATTTAATTCTAGAATCACTTATGATTTTCGATCTAATTCGCTACATTTATGTATAAATATACTAATATTCAAAGCAATTGCTTTATGTATAATATAATAAATAATCGGTAATTTGTTTACGATTGATAATAAAGGACCATGTGCTCAGATGTCATAAGCACATGATAAAATTTGTATCCTAACGACTGTTGAAATATATAGACAAAATACAGTAATTTAAAAACAAAAACTATTATGAACTTTTAAAAGGTATCATCCTAGATGGACATCGTGAGCTTTGGTTTAGATTTTTGTCTTAGATGCACGAAATAAAAAAAAAGTATCTACTGTGACACTCAGATTTTGTGATATTTTTATCTGTCACTAAAGCTACCTTTAGCTACAGTTAAAGTGTCACTGTTTCTAAACATATTATATAAAAAAAATTAAATACACAAAAACAAATTTTTACCCCTTTGGTCTTGTACAAACACTTGAGAAATATCTCAGGGTGATAGAATGATAAAATGATCGCTGGAGCTCAATCTTAGACGGGGAACAATATATCTCATCATCGCTGCAACTACACCAGAGAAATCTTTTCTTTTTCTTTGTAAACCCTTTTCTCTCTACTATCTTCAACTAACCCTAATCCCCAAAACCCTTAAATTCAATTTTGAACAATCCTAAATTCATCTCTCTCGTTTCACTTTACGATTTGCAGTAGCAAGTAAGTTCTATTCTCTTTCCAAATCATTTCAGTTTGCGATATCAATTTTATTTTGGTAATCTTGCTTGTTAAGTGTCATTTTTTCGTGATTTGCTGATGAGGTTGTGGGTGCGATTTGTTCTGATTTTTGCGATTCCATTCACACGAACATTATCCTGATTTTTGGAATAGGTCTTTTTACCTCATTTGATCTATTTTCGTAATTGTGGTTATTAGTTTTAAGGCTATTTGTAATGAAGGAATACGGACTCGAAGTTGGTGCAGCCAAGTTGGATGATTGAGGTATTACATCTGGGCAAACTAGGTGATGGCCGTATCAGAGTGCATCTATTGAGGTCGTTGAAGCACAATATATTTGTAAGGTCTACAATCCTCGGATTGATGACAAACACAATGTTACAAGAATGTATTCACCTCAGGGAGCCTCAAACGATGTTCATTATCTTTGTATATGTGTTTAATTTGTTTTTTCTGTTTATTTGATGATATTAGTCCTTTTGTTAGTTTGGTTGATGCATGATTTAGGTACGTAAGAAAACACAAGAAGGTCGACATGAGAGTATTCTGGTTAAATATCGGATTCAGGTGTGATTTATTTGAAGTATTTGTTAATATCGGACAATATCTTGTATTTAATTTGATTTTTTAGAGTGATTTAAAGCCTTTCAGACTTGACGAAAAACTATGATATCTTAGCAGTACAGGGTCATCTGGTTCAGTAAACTAGTTTTCTATTTTACCTTTTAAGATGGAAGTTTAAATTAGTGGAATTATTAACACTTGCACCTTGAGAGTTAGAATTACTTTTCCACTCTCCCTATATTAATCTACTTTTTGAAAAAGTGAACATTGAAAATAAAGCTTTTTTAATTGTGATTCTTCAACTAAGCTAATGAATACAATCAAGTATTATTTGCACAATAAAAGTAACGTAACAGCAACACATACTACTTCTTATGTCTTTATTTTTGCTTCAAATTTATTTAAATAAACCATTCTTTGAACAGCATAAGTGTTTTCATTGTCGCAAATCATGTGATCGTGACTTGAAGAGGAGAATCGGAAGGTAAAATCATTTATCATTTCTCTGATTATCAATTTTTCTAGACCCTGGATGCATGACCCATTAACTTGGTTTCTGTACTCTTCAGATCCTGTGTGCCAATAATGTACATCACTAAAAAGTCAGAGTGTATAGGTATGCTCAGCTATATTCCATCATGGCAGAACTAATCTTCAATTCATGTATGAATAAGTAAGTTGCATCTCTAGTAGCATTTGTGTACATCTTGATTTTTGGGTAATTTGAAAGCAAAAAAACGTGTTAAATAGTAATACAATCTTCATGAGCAATGAACATTCATTTACATTGATTTTCGATCTTAGCTTTGCATGTCCGCCACAAGTGAAAAAAATCACCTAAGCATAATTGCATAGAGATGAGATGTGGCTTTTTTCTTGAACTTTTCTCTATATATTTTACATAGATACTTGATTTTGATCTTTAGATTAGGACCACATAGGTATCACCTCTTATCTTAAAAAGTGCTTATTATTGTTTTGATTCTTAATGTAGGATGACTTCTTCTTTGTTGATTTTAATTCCTCTACAAGATATTAATTTTGCCATTCAATCCATCTAAGCCAGTTCATCATTCCCATTTCAATGCTTTTTTTCTAATAATTCCTCTTACACTCTGAATGCAACATTTCTTGAAACAAATAGTAGCTTTTTTTGGCATTGATTTTTGCCCTTTTTCTTGACCTCTTTTGTCCTTTTGCTAAATCTATGACTGAACTAGCAAAGATTCTTTATATCTTTAACATGCTAGAAGACTCTAGTCTTCATTTGTGATTTGAAACCTATGCTTTCAAAATGTAGTATTAAATAATTATTGCAATACCATAGAATCATACACACAGAGTAGATAACAATAGTCTATTTTCAGGAATTGCTTTTGCAAAACATTTGTTCATTTGTATACATATCAATGCACTAATGACATAAAGCAGCATGTGGAGGCAATGTTCTGATCCAAAAAAATTATATATTGAATCTAATACATATATATACTTTTTAAATTCTTACTAAATGTTTTTTGTTTCGTTACATATGGATGCTCAATGATGGTGGCGTTAATGACTTGGGATTTTATATCCAAACAATAAGCTATGTTTTAATTGTGGAGATGCTAAGTTAATAAAGGTAACATTTTTTCCCTAATCTATGTAGATTATAGCTATATGAATTTATTCTTTAATTATTAATATTTGACGAGTGATACATATATGTATGGGATTTGAATGGAAATAAGGTCATGTATCACCCTCTCTCTAACATTTAATTTTATTGTTTATTTATTTTGAGGATTCTTACGAATTGTTGTAGTGAATGCTTGATTGATAAGTTTGTGACATCAAAATTCATGCAGTTTTGGTTTTTCAACTTCGTTGATTGAAACTTACTGCAGTGAGGTTCTCGATCAATCGTGAAATTAATTATGGCCTAGCTTTTCATCCCTAATTTCTTTCAGTATATACGCCACATGAAAATGAAAAGCTTTCGCATATGAATTATTGGTTTATTGAGAAGCAGCTGCTATTCCACTACTATGGTGAAGTATTTGCTTGCCAATATTTGGTCTTCCTGTCTTCTACTGCTAATGGGTATGGATAAGTGTTTGCCTTTGGCGAAACTTCTATATATCAATTTAGTGATAAATATCAATTTCTTTTGATTACCCTTTCAATTTCCTTAGGTCAGTTTTAATGTGTCAATTTGTTCATTTTTGGCTCTTGCAAAGTTATGAAGGAAACTGACGCTCGTATTCAACTAAAACTTGTGCAGCCACTACAAGACAAAAGCCGGTATATCTGCTAAGAGCACAGAGGGCACCGGTACAATGCTTTTGACTTCGTACAATTCATTTAAATAATTTCAGTACCATGTATCGCACTTGTTTCAGCAATCTGAAAATACAGTTGAGGGGAATTTTAATTTCTCTGCTTTTCATGATCCATGGTTTTGATTGTAATAAAAATACAACCATAAAATTTAATGACTGATCATCGATGCATGACGACTGGTAAGGGATAAAAGAGTATTTTATAGAGGATCTAGTTATGGTTTGCTTCAAAATACTACCTACTATCTAACTTCAATGCTTTTCAACTGCTCTAGTTATGGTTTTCATTATAATTGATATTTTACTTGTTCTTTTCTTGAATGGCGAAGCTTCTGATACTTGCAATATAAATTCCTAGATAGTTGATAGAAGTTGAGTGCTAACTAACCTGTTGCAGTAAGTTTATGTTTTTTGCTGTTTGTATTTTTCTTCAAAACATTTGACTTTTTTTTTATGGTTGGTTCACCTAATCATATGGTTGGTTCATTTAATCAGTAGCGAAATTTGTGTGGAACCGAAGGTGGTTGATGAAATGTTCAAGAACCAGAAATGTTGCCATTCGTTTTGTTCTGAATGTGTAACAAAACACGTGGCAACAAAAATCATTCATTCATCTTACAGTACTACATACATAGAAGATTGTCATGTTGTACTAGTCTATATTATATCATCCAAAAGATTTGCTTCTTATTCATTATTCAAACATTTATTTTATTTTTCTGACATTTTTCTCAGTGAAACAGAGGTGTAGTGCAGATTTCAGACTCTTTATATATACAAAACAAAAACCAAATAAAATATAGAAAAATTGGCGAACAGATAATAATAACGATTCTGATCCTCAACAAAATGGTCATGCACCTTCTCTATCTTCTTCTTCTTCGTCTTCGCTTGCCGCTCAAGCTATTAAAGCTTATGCTTCTCGTAATCGTCAACCCGCTCTTTCCTTCGCTTTTGACAAATTCTCTCATCCTGAACATCAAAGATCTGCGGTATTCGATGCTCAATTTCTCTTTATTTATATTTTCGTCTCTTTATTTTATTTACAGATCAATATTTTTATTGTAAAATAGGAAATTAATCAATCTGACTATTGAATCGTGTTATGTATATAAAATTTTAGATGATATAGAGATTTGAACAAATGAAATATAAATTGTAGATTGAATATAATGAACGAATGAATGCATTGATGCAGAGTTTTGATGCTTATGGAAATGACAACACCAAGTCTGGTTTTTGGGGTGTATTGGCTCATAAAGCCAAATCAATTCTGGATGATAAAAATTCAGCTCCTCCTCCACAACATGACACCATGCCATTGCCACAAACACTCAAATCACACTCATTTAATACCTTTACTAGTCATTTTTCAACTCAGGTGATTTTATTATCAATTTCTATGCAATTCAGGGATGTGATATGATATGATATGAATCATGGTATAATATAATGTTGCATAAATATATGTTCAACTAATTTGTGTGTTTTTGGTTTGGCATGCTTATTGAAGCCATTGTATCAATCTCCTGACTCTAATAAAAAAATGGACAATCCTACAATTAGAAAGGGATTGGATGCAATCAGTTCTTACCATAGTATAAATAGATGTAAATGTAAAACTTGTATAGGATATCAGTGTACAGATATTAAACTCTTCTTGATTTTGATGTAGGACTCTTAGTTTAAACCGTTGCTTCTGATGTAATAGTGAATAGAAAATTGTGTTTATGATGATTGTTTATTTGAGTTAACTGTTTAAGTTTCTCATGTAACCTAACAAGCAACATTTCCTTTTGCTTTGGTTGCAGGTGGCAATGGCAACAGCTGCAAAAGCAAAATTACTTCTTCGTGAGCTAAAGACCGTTAAAGCAGATTTGGCATTTGCTAAAGGATGTATCTGCACTTGTTAAAGACTCTGCACTTGTTATCAAAAGCAAACAATATATATTCATTCATCTTTATTAAATATAATTTTAGTTCTTGTTGGAGTGGCTACGGATATTTTTTCTTAGCATATAATAATTATATTTTTGTTTTCTTTGAATACCTTAATCTTGTACCTATTTCTTATAACTTACATTTGGTTTCCTTTAATAAGGAACTCATTCTAGTTTCCTTTGAAACTTTATTGAATCTTTTAGAGCAAAATAACTATTTATTGTATGTTTTAATAGAATTAGTAAAATTAAATTATATTTTATTGTATGTTTCAATGATATTAGTTAATAAAAATAAATTAGAAATTTAAATTTAATTTACTGGTAATAATAGTTTAGAATTACAATTAGTAGGGAGATAAAATAAATTTAATTTTATAAATAATAATACGTTTTAGTGACAGACATACCGTAGGAATAGATTAATATTTTATTTATATTTTTCTAAGTTTTAGTGACAGATAATACTGTAGGAATAGACTAATTCTTTATTTATATTTATCTTGGTTTTAGTGACAGTCATTATTGTAGGTAGAAATCAAAAACATGTAGTGACAATCCTCAGAACATGTAGTGACAGTCTTCAAAGTGTAGCAGGACGCCCCCTTAAAGTTGACACTAAATTTGAGTGTCACTCAAAGTATTATTGACTTTTACCTACAGTTTTTAACTTTTAGTGAAACATTTTGTGTGTCACGATAGGTCAATTTTTTTGTAGTGATGCAATCTCGTAGAATCACATTATAAATATACTCAATATCAAAAGCAAATAGCTTTAATGTATAAATAACATATAATGTAATTTGTTCTACTCTGATAAAAAAGGACTCATGTGTGATGTCCAAACACATATACAAATTTGTATCCTAAAACTCTTCGAAAATATATAACAAAAATAACAGTAATTAAACAAAAAACTATTATGACTTTTAAAAGAGTATCATCTGCAGATGCGACTCATCAGTGGCTAGTGTTTAGATTTTGTCTTAATGCTTTAATTTTAAAGAAAAGTGCTATATTAAGTCCAGAGTTACTAATGAGCATGTTAAATTTTACCTATGAGTATAGTTATATTTAATTTTAAAAGCATATTTTAAACAGAACTAATTCAACTCAGATGGTAATGGCTTTAGAACAGTGAGACTGAATTTGTTTAAAAAATATAAATCACATATTATACATGGAAAGTTCAGTTAAAATAAAGTAGTAAAATGAATTATATCAATTCGGAGGATTTTATTTAATTCACAATTGAAATAATTGTTATGGCAGAATTTTACGTCATTACTTTTATCTTTATATAATAAAAAAATTCAACTTTTTTTTCTTAATTAAAACAATTATAATTACTTTTCAATGTGTCAATTCTATCATTCCTATAATACCTTTCATTAAATTTTTGTAACAATCTTTCTATAATCTTGATCGCAATAATTATAGAACAGGTAGTTCCTTAATTTTAAGTAAAGGGTAAGTGGAAAACTCAGGAAATAAATAAGGATAATTTTTGTAAATTATAATATATTCTAAAGAAAATTTACTTACATTTACTTGATTTTCTTCAATAACTAAATTAATTCTTCTTAAACGTACAAATTAATTAACTTTCTTCTAATATAAGAAAACGGAAACGGAATATTGCCCTCAACTAAATTTCAAATTACCAGAATTATTTTTCTTTAAATCCAAAGGTTAAGACAAATAAAATTTACTACATCAATTGAGTAGATACTTTTTTTTCTTCTCTCCAATACAAGTAAAAAACATATCCATCGCACCACTTTTATTAGTAAAATATCAACGAATTGATTGCTTCACATTGTTAGCTCTTTTAAGGACCATTTTACTTAAAATATTGAAATATCAAGTCATTGTTAGAACATATTTTCTTACTAATAGAGTAAGCCTAAACTAGAAGTCCAAATACACATGGTGTCTTTTTACAATTCTTCTTATTTTTTTGTTTTTCTTCCAAATTAATTAAATAAACTTGGAACTTTATGTGTCACTTTGGAAATGTAATTGTTGTTTAGCTGGCAACTTTAATTAATATGCATGGGAAGTGTCTTCCATGCTTACAATCAAGACCATGTTTATTTCCAACATTGGGGACCCTTATGTCTCTTGGCTTTAAAACATTCTCAAGTCATATATATGATTTGCTTCACACCAAATGCATACATATAGTAATATATATCAAAGATAAGATTAAAAAAAAATGTCAAACATTGTAGCTGGAGATCATATATCAAGATAATTAAAGTGCACAATTTCTAGCTTTATGAATTTTTTTATTTATTAAACTCTATATGAATTTTCTTCTTCTTATTTTTGTCCACACATATATGGATTAAGTGTCGGAGAATAAAAACTAATGTCATAGAAGCTTATAGTTCACTATTTTTATGATGTAAAGTTTGAAAACATAAGCCTCTTCAAATCGGGATATATAAAAATCAGACGAGTTTATAAATAGAGATAATCTTCAAATTATGATATATATAAAAATTTAATATCGAATATTTTTTTTATAAAATTGAACGAACCCAACTATCAATTATTTTGTTTTTGTGGATGTCGTTTATTTATCTCTTTATTTTAAAGGTTATTTGGGGTTCTAACAATCTCGAAAATATTTTTATGTTTGTCCTTATTTACTGTAAATAAAATTGATCGAATCCAAATTCAATCGATGTATTAATCTAATAGTTGAAAAATGATATAGTGATTGAACTTGGATTGAAAGTAACTACATTTCTTTAGAGGATCTAGATCCAATTTGATTTACATTATTGAAGAACAAACATAAGAATATTCAAAAGCTCAATTGTAGAGGATCCAATTTAATTGGATTCATTGTTCTGAACAAACTCTTTTTGCATGTAAAATATGTTCATGGGTGAAAATTATGGCTTTCATAATCATAAAACGTGCTTCATCATTTACAAGTACTATGTTAATTTAACTTTTATTTATTTATTTATTTATTTATTATTTTAAAGTTTAAATATATTTGAGAGGTGGGTAGCACAAAGAATTCTTGAATTATAACCTCATGCTTAATGATTACTTATGGTAATTGATTCTGTCTCCCACGTCCAATTAAAAGCAAAAAACTTGATAAGCCTAATGACATGACAATAAAAACCATAGATTCAGATTAATTAATTGAGTAATCACTTAGCTAGCCTTTGCAATAGCAACAACAATAGTATTAATAGTAAGATTTTATATTGGATTTAATTTATTTTGTAAAACTGATTTGTAAAGTGAGAGATGTATTAGACTTAGTTTTTTCAAAATGCTTAATAGTAATTTTGATATATGTTCATCTTTGGGGCCTAGATATAAATGGTAGATTGTGGATGACATGAATATGGACTTTGATATCATATTAATATTTCTATATTGAGTTTAATTCATTTTTATAAAATCAATTTAAAAGATGAACAATGTTTCTCTTTATACATTCACTTTAGGCATTGTCTATATTGTAAATGCAAAACTTAGATTTTTACCTATCAAGGTCATATCATATCCTAATTTGGCTAACTAGGAAGTTTAGCAATAGACTGGTATGATCTCAAATATAAAAGTAAAATGGAGGAACAACACATTGCTAAAAAAGAATTATTAATTATGTATCATAAGTGAACGTTATTCAATATTTTATTTATCTTCGTTTAATCTTTGAATTTCACCGCTAGACTTTAGAATTAAAAAAAAGAGTTGTATAAGATCTAAGTTTATGATTTTTGAATTTATCTCTCTATTTCTTTACCTTGTCTCAGCCTCTTTAGTCTTATCTATTGATAGTTGTCTTTGTGTATTCACAACTTTGCAGAGTCTATTATAAGTTTATTGGAACTCTTCAACTTATGATTTTACTCTTCTAAGTTATTTTTTTGGCATAATTGCTCCCGCGATTCTTTAATTTATTTTCAAGTAACACTTCAGTACTTTATCTTGTTTTTTTCTTTTCAATTTAGTATTTTATTTAATTTTAAGTAACAATTTGATCCTTTATGTCTTAAAATGTCAACAATATTATCTTTTTTTTACAAGAATTCAAAAAATTCATTAAAATTTTCAAACAAAAAAACATAAAATTAATTATCATCTTCAATGTAATGTAAATTTTATCAAATTCATAACTCAAATATTCAAATAAACTCATATTCTCATTCTTTATTTGATGAATTTGATCTTGTTGGAGATGGAAATATGAGTTTATTTGAATATATGAGTTATGCATTTGATGAATATATGAATTTTCTTGAAATTGGTATTGAATTTTATGGGTTTGGTTTGAAGATTTGATGAATTTTCTAAGTGTTTGTAAAAAAAAGGATAACGTTGTTGACATTTTAAGATATAAAGGATTAAATTGTTACTTAAAATTAAATAAATGACTAAATAAATAAATAAATAAAAGATTGAAGCTTTATCTGAAATTAAATTAAGGGATCCATGATGAGAATATATGTTGACCAATCCAAGCTTGGATACAAAATGATTGAAGGCTCATGGGTATACGACTTTGGTGAAAATGTCTATAAGTTGATCATGACTTAGAACAGGCAAAAGTTTCATTGTGCCATTTTGTGATTTTTCCTTTACCACATAATCTATGTCAAGATGTTTTGTTCTTTCATGGAAAATTAGATTAGCTACAATATGCAGTGTTATTTAAATGTCACAAGTAACACAAGAGTCTTGATGCTTGAAATCTTCAAATTAGCCAACAAGTAAACAATCCATTGTAATTTCCATGTAACTAAAGCCAAGGCCCTATATTCTACTTCTGATGATGATTTTGCCACTATTACTTGTTTCATTGTCTTCCAACTTATGATTGAATCCCCAATGAAGAAATAATAATCTGATATTAATCTTTTTGTATGTTTGCAATTCCCCCAATCTCCATAACTAAAACCACTCAATTGTAACGAGAAAGTTCTTGGAAACAATATTTCTTGACCAAGACTTTGCTTTTGGTATGTCCAGATTCTAGTTTTGCATTTTGATGTGTTTCACTAGGACTAATCATGAACTGGTTCAACTGTTGTACTGAAAAGATAACATCAAGTCTATTATTTGTAAGGTAAAAAAGTCTTCCAATTAACTTCCTATAACTTGTCATATCAATTGGAGGCATACCATCATCTTGGTGGAGCCTTAGATTAAAATCTATTGAGGGTATTTGCTGGTTTACAGCCAAGAAAGCTTGCATCATTCAAAAAATCGAGACATTATTTTCTTTATTTGCGTAACTTCAAGCCCTAAGAAAATTTGAATGTCCTTATGTTCTTTATACTAAAAGACTTATGAAATATCTTCTTGATTGCTTCGGATTATGTCAAATCATTATCAACTAAAATTAGATCATCAACATATATAGCCAGATTTGTGAATGACTTACAAGCGTGCTTGATGAACAATGAATGGTCTTATATGGCTTATTTATAACCAAAAATTAACATAACTGATAGAACTGTCAAAAAAGCCCCAAACACCAAGACCTCTTTAATTTTATTTTAAAAAAACCTCTAATATTAGGCCCCCTATCAAATTAATTTTTGTAAAATTTACGCCCATTATTTCATGGGGCCTAAGGGATGGGGCTCTAGGGGCTTATAAGCCCCCAATATCTTGTTAAGTTTTTGAGATTTCTTTCTTAAAAAATTTTTGAAATTGTATTTTATTAAAAAAAAAAAAGATTTTTTTTTTAAAATCTTGTGAGAAAACAATTTATTAAAAGATAAATCATTTATATAAAAATTAAAAGTCAAAACTTTTATCGAAAAAAAAAAATGAAATTTTTTATCGAAAAAACTGGAAATTTTTATAGAAAAAATGGAAATTTTAAGAAAAAAGTCGGAATTTTTTATAGTCAAAAATCGAAAAATCTTTTATAAACAAATCAAAAACTTTTTATCGGTGAAAGTCGACAAATTTATTTCTCGAGAACACAAATAGATTATTTTTGAAAAATAGTGGACCTATGGGCCCATAAGCCCACAAAATTTTAGGGGGCCTTTAGTGTGGGGGGCCTTCGTTTTTTGGGGGCCTTTTAAATTTACAATTTTAGCCCCTTCAATAGTCGGGACCGGGCCAAATTGGGGCATATCAAATGACAGCTCTAATCTGATAATAGTTTTGATGCCATTCTCTACTAGCCTACATTTCAAGCATAATTTGATATTGACCAGTTCACATACTGAATTAGGAGAATAAGGTGATACTTCAATGGAATTGCTGTAAATCCTCAAATAATTCACAATGAAGAAATGCATTTTTTATGTCAACTTGATGTAAATTCTAAGTTAATAGAGGCCAAAGCTAATAAGACCCTAATTTGAATCATCTTAGTAAATAATTAAAAATGTTCCAAAGTATATAAATCTTCCTTTGATTAATCTTTTTGCCACACCTTGCTTTTTATCTCTCAATTGTCACCTCTTGCATTCCTCATTATTTATATCCCATTTTGCATACCATATAGGTTAAATTCCATTGGTAAAAACGTACAGTTTATGTTTATTGGATTAAAGAAACTTCTAATTCTGCCAGTCATGGCTACTTAACCGTGAGGGTGTATAACTAGCTTCATCATTTATGAATAAGGATTGACTCTCATTGGATAAAGAAACACTGAATTCTCTTGGTGCACCGAACAATGGAGTATGACATATAGTTGGCAATATAGCAATGATAAAGTGCTTGTTGTCTAGATGGAAAAAATCGCTAAATCAACTGCTTTTGAGATGATAGAGCTAATAGTATTAAACTCTATCATGATTCTGACTTGATGATGTTAAACTTGTTGTTCTTGAGTATTAATTCAAAGATAGGTGATCAAATACATTTCATACAACATATCAACAATTAACACTATGAAACTAAATCAAAAAAATGTCAATACCTTAACTGAACTGTAAACCTAATCTAAGATCATTCTACTTTATAAAGATCATTCTAGTTCATCAAAATCATTTTGGGTAATCAATATCATTCTGGTTAATAAAAGTATCATTTTGGTATATCAAAATCATTCTGGTTTTTCAAGATCATTCTCGTTAGTTCGTTTTAGTTACAGAAGTAGAATGAATTATTACCCCTCATTTGGATCTTTAAGATAGAAGAATATTAAGACTACTAAAAAAATACTCTAAGCCCAAAAGTCTAGCTAAATGTCAAAGAAAGAAACAAACCACAACATCAAGGTCAATGACTAAAAAAAGATAATCTTTTCCAATTGATGAGCTATGAACAAATTACAACTATGACAACAAAAAAGTGAAAGGATATTGCTGCTGTTCTTTCGCAGAAGCTCACATGTCTTTAAGAGAAAGAATTGCCACTAGATAGCTGTAAATCCTTCAACCACATTTTTTCAATTCAAACACAAAACCAAGAACATATCTGGATTAAATAACGCATAGGTCTATTAAGATCACTCTGAATAATGTGTGTCTTTAGTTTAGTAATGGCTATAATTAGTCATTCTCTAACCTTCTCCATCGCCTATAAAAAAACATCAAGGTGAAACAATAACAAGACGTTTTCAGTGCAATTTCATTTTCATCATAAACAATATACATCGAGCAAGCAAACTCTTCATCAAGAAAAAACTCCAGCTCTCTTGCTATATTCAAAGATATATTTATTGAGTTATTACTGATAATCAATATCAACAAGTGTTGGGTAGATTCTAACTACAAATCTCTATCATGATCTCATTTTGAAAACTAAATTCTATTTCTTAAAATATTTTGAGTATATTGTAAAATCATTTAAGTGATATAAGGTACCTGCTAAAATCTTTATGGAATTAAAGGAACTGAGAAACTCTTCAAGATTGAAAGGTGAATGTTGTAACTGATCAAGAGTGAAAACAAGAACGTTTTTGTGTGAAGCACATTAACTAGTAGAAAAACTCATTAAATTGTGAGTACTGAACGTAGCCCACAATTGGCGAACTAGATACATTCATTGTGTGATTTTTTATTACTTATCATTTATTAATTTCTCATTAACTATCACTATCACGTAATAAAAATTGTTTCATTTATTTTTACTAACCTAGAATGTTCTGGAATATTTATGTGTAATAGATTGATCTTGGAGTTAATTTAAAAAGTAAAGCAGGAATTACATTTTGAAAGGATTACAATTCAAACCCTCTTCCTTCGTGATTGATATTACTACTTCCGTTGTTCTTCTCTTTTTATGTGGTCCTTCTGCCAAACATAATCTGTGAGTAGGATGGAGGATGGCATAACATGTGTGGTCTCTTAGTTATTATTTTTTTATGGATTAACTGCTGCGCGTTTGGTATAGTGTTGTTGAAATCTATAATTGATGATGTTCTATTGATGTCTTAAGAATATATGTTTGTTTGATTGTGATGTGGCCCTTAATTTTCAACATCTGTTTGTCTTGATCATCAATGTCCTTATAATGTTGTTGAACTTGGATTGATGAGTTGATTAGGATCAAAACACTGAAGGGAGGTACATGATTTGAAGAGTTCTCATTTGAAAGTTGAGTGCATTTGTATTCTACGTCTTGATTGGTGACCCAATGGTGCTTAGCTGTAGAAAAGACCAGTCTTCAAATTTCACATCCTAGAGGACAAATGTTCCACTACTATTTATGTTAGAGATGAATCGCTTTGTTCCTGGTTTGTAACCCAAAAAAATAGAGTTTTCTTTTCCTATGATAAAATTTGGAATGATTAGAAATTAAAGTGGAAGCAATTAAAAGAACATCAAAGATTTAGATTGTTTAAGGTTGGCTAAATATAGCAAGATTCATATCGGATTTGTTAGATCAAAGAGGTAGACGAAAAAATGTTTAGGTACAATTAATTGAATAATAAACCATGAGCTACACCAAGATTGTTTGGTGTTTCTTTCAAGTCTCCATTTGCTGAGGAGTCTTGTACGACGACTTGTCTGGTGATTATTCCTTTGATGAGTAAAATATCTGCCACAGAAATTCCACACCATTATCACAGCAAAAAAATGTAGATTATCATCATATTGAGTTAAATCATAATAACAAAATTTCTAAATATGTTGCTGTTTAGACTTATGACTATGGATTGACTTGACATTAAGGGATCTAAATATCAACATGTACTAAATAAAAGTACATAAGCATCGTGAATACTATCATAATAAAGCAATCTCTTGTTTAGAAAAATGAATATATATCCATAATGTATTGTATTACATTGATAAAAGGAAAAAACTCTACTTAAGTGTCAATGCATGTATAGATAGCATGCACCTAGTATAAGAGTGCCAAGCGCAGAAGAGGCTTGCTAATGCCTTTGTTGCTAATTTTCATGTGTTGATACTTCTACATTTTGAATCTTGAAGATGAACATAGCTCATTTAAGATATCATATACCAATCTTCTCCATTGTCCTTATATCATGTACAACCACCAACTGTTACGAGGAATAAACAACGAAACAATGTAGAGATTTACACAAGATTGATATGATGGTGCAACATAATTAGGTAAATATAAAAACATTTTCAATTTTTAAATTTAATGGTGCCAACATAATTAGAAATAGAAGTATTTAACATTTGGCATTTAATTGTGATTGACTTTATTTCGAAAATATCATGATAATATGTTAATTTAAAACAAAAACAGATGATATGCTCTTGAAAATGTTTACCTAAGCTTTTGAAGGAGGAAATGCCAACTTGTGATGGAAGAACGCAACATGGTTTTTTGAATGACTTGTTTCAAGGCTTTCTTGTTGAATTAGTGACATAATGCTCTTGAGCTAATTTTGAGTAAAATGTGTTTAGTCCTTGGTATTATCACTTTGCTCAAAGTCCTCATCATCAATTTATATTATCTTGTTGACCACATGATTAGTGGAAAAATTTCCAATCGTGGGCTTTGGTGGAAAACCATAATTCCTTATAGCAAATGTTTATAGTGTTTCCTATTTTTCCACAATATATACATAATTTGAATTACATTTTTCTTTTTCTGTAAATATTTTTTCACCAGCTGCGTTGATGAAGGGTTGAAGAATTGTCCAATTTTTTGCTTTCTACAATTCCAATTGTAGTCTCTGTCATCTGTCTTTCTTGTTGCATTACAAGTGAAAGAACTTATTTATGTTAGGTAATGGCTCTAAGCGAGGCACCTAAGATCTACTCTGTCTTATTAGCATATTTAGTTGTAGCACATGCATAGAGAAGTGGTGGCCTAAGATTTTCTAATTCCTCCCATATAAAGTCAAGTTGTAAAAAAACTCAACAATAAAAGGTGTTACTTGTTTTCAAACTGTGGATTTCTATTTGTTTAACTCCTGAAATTCGAATTAGATCTTTCTGGGAGATCTTTCCTTTAATTCAACAATACATTATGTGCATATAATCTTAAAATCTATACTTTGCCAAATTATGGGGTAATTGAATTAATAATCCATGATGGACTAAAATGGTGCATCTTTGCCAAATGTGTTTGGGTTTCATAACATTGGAAGAGGTAAAAAAACCATCAATAACTCACTTCTGGGTTTACCTAAATGGTTATGTGCATTGATTTATCCAGAATGAATAATTGTTACCATTAGGAATGATGTTACTCATGATGAAGAAGATCCTTATTGGATGAGTTTAATAAGGACTTGCATTATTATCGTTAGAATCAAGATTGTTGTTGTTGTTGTTATTCCTAGCCATGATGAAGAGAAAAAAAACTCTAGAACCAAAGCTTTGATTACCATATAAGGAAATTATACACAACTATAGTCTGAATATATCTCATTATTTTATTGAATCATCAAAAAAATCATAACACATGATAAGATAAAATGATTGTTATTATCCAAAGGCTAAAACAGTTATAACTAATAACTAACTCGATTGACTAATGAATAACAAATAGAAACAAGTCAACTGACTTGGAAGGCTGAGGAACTAGTGTCTGCTGGCTGACACTATGACTGGCTGACTCGAGGTTGGCATACATGCTAATGGAGGCTTGTATCATAGGTTAGCTGATAGGGAGATGGGTGGTAAATACAAGTTCATGACTAGCTGACTGAGTTAGCAGTGGTTTATGTCTGGATAATTGTATTAGTGCAAGTTTATGTGAAGGCGATGGAGCTAACTCACCCTTATAAGGACTTACATATCTTCTAACATAAGATAATAAACAAAACAAAAAGAATAGACAAGAAATGACATTTAACAATCGATAAGCATTTTAATACAACAATACAATAAATATATTCATTCATAATATGATAAACATTAAAGCCTAAGTTATTATTCAAATCAGATTATGAATATTTGAGACTGATAAAAAATGTTTGTGCAGGTCAATCTTTGAATCTCAAGAGGATGTTCCAACTATTATCTTGTCTGTTGAATTTGCAATAATTTCTTCAAAAAAAAAAAAAATTGCCATGACAAACTCAATAGAAATAGGCCCAACATTTTAATTAGTCACATGGGCTAATTTCGTCGAAAATAAAATAGCTGTCACAAACTCATTAAGACAAAGAAATTTGGATTTCGTACCTCCACAATTAATTTTGTACCCTCTCATTTAAAAAATTTAAGTTTAAAATGTTTAAAATAGTCTTAAGTAAACTGTAAAAATTAAAAAGTGTCATCATACCTTACAATTTGTATTTCTTCACCGGAAATTTTAGAAGGAACTAAATTTCTAGTAGTCATTTTCAATATCGAAAATTTCATTTTTGAAATTTCCGCGAGTTTAATCCGGAAATTTCACGGATTTAAAATTTCTGAAAGTTTTATCCAAAAATTTAAAATTTTCGGTAGTTTGTTTTCAATACCGGAAATTTTAA
>PGTU02008430.1:0-19195 GCA_002896215.2 Cicer echinospermum
GAATTAGTGCAAGTTCTGAAGGAATAATACATGTTGGATAATCACACAACCAAAGAATTAAAGTGTTTAGGCCCAAAGCTCACAACTAGGATAATAAGAGAAAGTATGAACTATCCAATAATGTCAAACATGTCGCTACGAAAGTATTTATTTTTATTTTTTTTTTTAAATAGCAATGAGACTTCGACACCAATGAGTAATCGACAATGCATGCATTATAGTGAAACTCATTGAATTGAGCGATGATATGAGCAAAGAAAATAGAATTTAGATTTCAAAATGCCTAATGAACTTAAGATCAAATGCAAGTTATTACAACTTCTTCATCATAGTACACATTTAGTGAAAGGAAAGAAAGAAATAAAATAAAATAAAATAAAATTCGACTACTAAAATAAGAGAAAAAAAAGGAAAGAAAACTTCTCTCATTTGGGTTAATTCAAGGGGCCTTGCTTAGGTCCTTCGCTCATGTATCACTATAGTCGCCAGTATACTGGTGAGGTGAGAAAAAAATCATAATAAAACATGTCTCCTGTGTCTATTGAGATGAAGCAAAGGCTCGATAGAGATTTGTCATCCCTATTCTATTATGGCATGTCTAGCTCGCTGATCGATTCATCAATTGTTCCCATCATCAGTTTCCAGCCTGCCAAATATTTCCTCGGTGGAGAGCTATGATAGATGTTGAGAATGCGTCATGTAGCCCTGTGGATCAATATTTTCTTCTGTCACATCGCTGCTTGTGGACTAACAGGATTTCTGCCAGAATGATAGAGTGTTTTCTATCCACTTAGCAGTGATTGGAACAACAGGTTTCACGCATTTCTTCACCTGTTTAGGTGACACTTTCACCTGTTCAAAAATTCTCACCTGTTCACAAAGTGTTGCTTATCAAGGAAGCGTCATTGAAGTAGTTTGTTGGAGGATCAAGAATTGTGTCCGCAAAAGATCATTAGCTAGTAACATGCCTACATTAATTATGTCACCCGTTATGATCGTAGCTAGTAGGCATTGCTCTCTGAAGTGTTTTTCTCTAACCACATTTGAACATGGCAGCAGCGTATGATGAACAAGGGTAAGCTTTTTGCAATTGAAAGTGAGATCCAACGAGCACAGTTTCCTAGGTGTGGGCATCTTAATTTCGTACCAATTTTTGTCTGGTCTGCATAAAATGTGTAAGATCTCCCGCGTGTCTATTTTTATGATGTTGTCCTCCATTGCTTGAAAGTGGCAGTCCTCATAGTTCGGTAGGCCAAATATTTCATTTATGACTTGAGGTGTGAAGGACAATTTTTTCCCCTCACATAACTCACAAAATTGCTCATGTGGAACTGGTTTGTCAAACTTCAGATCAAAGGCATTGGGAAGAATTCCACTATCTAGTGGTTTTCTTGCTTTGGTGAAAAAATGTGGTCAGCTTCTCCCATCCTCTGGCCGCAATCATTGCCTGGATGTCAAGAAATTCATTTTCTTCCAGCTCAAAGTTTTTCTCACTAACAAACTTCTTGACTGTGGGGAGTTTGGCGTGAAAACTCTTGCGTGCCATGGTCTTGAATAAGAACATATCGTGTGATTGGGAGGAGGGTGTATTTTGTGACCTTAGTGCATTTTGCTTTATGTTGGGTTGCCATTAGGTCCTACAAAACAATTAAGCACATCCAGGATCAAAACATTCAAGGTTAGAGAAATTTAGATTGAGCATGCCTCCCCTTGACAAAAACACCACAACAGTTGCCTTGAATTTATCCAGCAAAATTTCGAATGATAACAATGCACATAGATTGACCGTTGAAAAATTAAGATTAAAAAGTGGTTGTGTCATTTTCTCAAACAGTTGGAGTGCATTACATATTGTGTGGTAATAAGATTCAAAAGTTGGTTGTGTCATTTTCTCAAACAGTTGGAGTGCAAGCATGAATAAGTGAACAATCCACAGTCATAAGAGAGCAATCTCTACCACTAACACAAATTGATTTAAACAACCGACATGCATCAATGAACAATTTCTACTAGTAACACAAATTCGAATTCAAACAACCCACGTGCATCAATGAACAAAATCTCTACTACTAACACAAATTCGAATTCAAAACAACCTACATTCATCAGGAAGACAAGAAAGAGTTGAAAGTAACACTTTTAGAAAACTTACTTGATAATGGAACAAAGCTTGATAGGAGAGGAAGACTTACCTTTGTTGAGCTGAAAAACTAGACTTTGAAAGGTAATAGAGATATATGTATCAGTTGATTGTTGTGGGAGAGAAGGGTTTGGGAAAAATTGAGGGGCAAGGGTTTTATAACCCAACAAGACAGAAAGGTGCGCTTCAAGCGCGTGCCCTGCGCTTTAGGCGCATTTTAAGTGTAGGAAAATGCGCTTCAAGCACGCTTGAGGCGCGAATTGGCAATGGCTTCAGTGCGAAATGCGCTTGTGGCGCGGATTGGCAGTGGCATCAGCGCTTGAGGGCACGGATTGACAATGGCTTTAGCGTTAAATGTGCTTGAGGTGCGGATTGGCCTATTGACACAAAGAATTTCACTCCTTGAACACCATTTGGTTACTTGAGCGTACATAACATCAAGAACGACTACAACTAGCAATTAATAACGAAAAACAAAAACTAAAGGAATTAAAATGAAACTGAAATGCAAAAAAAAAAATGGATACGAATTTGGGTTTTCTCCCAATAAGCGTTCATTTAATGTCTTGAGCTTGACATTCCACTATTCAAGTGGTGATCAAATTAATGGACTCCATTGGAAGTTTTGACTCTACCCCTAAGTAAATGAGCCTTTGTCCATTCACCTTGAAACTTTCGTTTGAGTGCGTATCCTTTAACTCCATCGCACCGTATGGAAACACCTTGATTATTTTGAAAGGACCTGACCATCTTGACTTTAGTTTTCCTGGAAACAACTTTAATCTCGAGTTGAAGAGAAGAACTAGTTCTCCTTCTTGGAACTCCTTGAATTAAATTTTTTTGCCATGCCACTTTTTGACTTTTTTCTTTATATATCTTGGTGTTTTCATATGCAAAATTCCGGAACTTCTCCAACTCATGAAGCTAAAGGATTCTAGATTCATCTACCTTGATCAAGTCGAAATTCAAGTACTTTGTCGCCTAAAACTCTCGATGCTCCAGTTCAAGAGGTAAGTGACAAGCTTTACCATACACAATTTGATACGGCGACATACCAAGGGAGTCTAGAAATCTGTCCGATAGGCCCAAATTGCATCATCAAGTTTCGATGACCAATATTTTCTTGAAGCATTCACTGTCTTTTCAAGGATTCGCTTAGTTGTCTATTGGATACTTCAACTTTCCCACTAGTCTGTGGGTGATATGGGGTTGCCACCTTATGACGCACATTATATTTCTTTAGAAGGTATTCCATTTTCCGGTTTATAAAGTGAGTGCCCTCGTCACTAATCAAAGCTCGAGGCACGCCAAAACACGCGAAGATGTTCTTTTGAGAAATGTGATGAACTGTTGCGAATCATTGGTTGGTGTAGCAACTTCTTCAACCCACTTTGAGACATAATCCACCGCCACCAAAATATAAACTTTTGCCTATGAGGATGAGAATGGACCCATTAAGTCAATACCCCACACATCGAACACTTCTACTTCTAATACAGGATTTTGAGGCATCTCATCCCGTTTTGAAATGTTACCGGTGCGCTGGCATCGATCGCACTTCTTCACATAGTTAAATGCGTCTTTAAACAATGAAGGCCAGAATAATCCCGATTGGAGAACTTTTTCTGCAGTTCAATCCCCACTGAAATGGCCCATAATCAGAGTTTTTCTACTCCTCCTCGGGCACACACCTTGGTAACAACCCATCCACTCCTCTTTTGTACAAAAAGGGTTCATCCCATACAAAGAATTTGACATCATGGATAAACTTCTTTGTTGTTGATAGGTGAAATCAGATGGAATTGCCTCGCCAACCTTAAAATTAGCATAGTCAGCGAACCAAGGTGCCTTGGCAATTGCGAAGATGTGCTCATCAACGAATTGGTCTAGAATCAGTCTAGTGTCATCATTCTCCTCCATTTTCTCCAATCAAGATAAGTGGTTAGCTACAGTGTTCTCTGATCCCTTCTTATCTCGGATCTCAATGTCGAATTCCTGCTTACTAAACAAATACCTCAAGGCAGCAAGATCAGTTAGACAATAACTTTTGATCCTAATAAATAAGATAGAAATTTATCAAAAGGATAAACTACATCTAATAATTCTTTTACAGTTGTGGCATGATTGTGTTGTGCCTGATTCAAAATATGACTAGCATAGTAGATTACATGCAACAACTTATCTTTTCTTTGTCCTAGGACTGCCCCAATAACACTATCACTCGTATCACACATGATTTCAAAAGGTAGTGACCAATCAGGTGCAGTGATGATGGGAGTAGTTATCAACTTATTTTTCAAATTGTTAAAAGCATTCAAACAATCTTCATTGAATTTGAAAGGTGTGTCTTTCACAAGTAGGTTTGTAAGCGGTTTTGCAACTTTAGAAAAATCTTTTATAAATCTCCTATAAAATCCAGTATGGCCTAAAAAGCTTCTAATGCCTTTTTCGTTGGTAGAAGGGTGAAGTTTTTCAATAACTTCAACTTTGGTTTTGTCAACCTCGATCCCTTGTCGGAGATTCGATGGCCTAACACAATTCCCTCTCTTACCATAAAATGACATTTTTCCCAATTTAGGACCAAGTTAGATTTTTCACACCTTTCTAATACAAGAGATATATTAATCAAACAATTATCAAAAGATGAACCAAAGATAGAAAAGTCGTCTATAAATACTTTGATATGTTTCTCAATCATATCAGAGAATATGAACATCATGCACCTTTGAAAAGTGGCAAGTGCATTACACAACCCAAATGACATCCGCCAATAAGCAAACACCCCATACGAACATGTAAATGCAATTTTTTCTTGATCCTCGAGTGTCACAGATATCTGATTGTACCCCGAGTAGCCATCTAGGAAGCAGTAATACTCATGTCCAGCTAGTCGCTCAAGCATCTGGTCAATAGAGCGGAGCTCACTTCAAACTTGTTAACTGTAACTGGTGTGTTATGGATAGCCAATCGAGCACGATTTCTATTTCGATTCCCATACTCGTCGAGGGTACGTCCAGGTGGTGGTGGATCAGCCATTTTCGAAAATATGAAGAAATCCCCCAAATCCTCTTCTTCCACTACTATTTGTCTTTCCTTTTGTCTCCTTTCTCGAACCTCTTTTCGATTTGCTTTCGCAGTTTTTTTTATTTTTGGATCAAAGAAAAGTTCAGATGAGGACTGATCTCGCATACAAGGTAAATAAAGAAAGATAAATAATAAGTAAAAATTAAAGAGTTTTAAAACAAAAGAATTTTTTTTTAAATCAAAAATAAAAGCCAAAAATTTTATTGCAAAGCAAAATATTTCAATTAAGTAATAAATTAAACTCAATAGTGATATGGCACTCTCTGGCAACGACGCCGAAAACTTGATGGTGTTTTAGCAAGTGTACTAAGTTGTTGCAAGTAATAATAAAATTGAACAAAAAGTTTCTGAATTGATTGAAATAATATTTGAAATTAACAACAGTAATAAAATTGATCCTTTATAATAAGAAAAATGTCAGGGATGAGTTTCACTTCGAATCCAACCTTGGTGTCTAATTTGATCCTAGTTACTGAATTCCTTTATTGAATTATTACCGAATACTCTTTATTATTCTTGCCCTAATGTCTTAGTGACAGAACCTTTAATTCCAAAGTAACCCATAATTTCTTAGTGGATTTAAGATTAGAATTAAGAATTACTGTACATGAATTCTCTTTTTAAATTATTGCCTCTACAAATAATTTAATTGGTTTCATGACCTGCATCTATCCTTAGACTACCAATTCATGAATTTCTCATCTCAAGCATTCTTAAAGTCCACTTATGTTTCAAAATACGAATCGTAGAACATTTTAATGTTGATCAAGCAATAAAAAGCATTAAGCACAGAGATGAGAAGAATAATTCAATAAACTCATTCATATAACTAGAAATCAAATCAGAAAAATAAGGGTTTCATCTTGTTACACTCGTCCCTGAAAAATAGGGTTTAGTTACTCATGGCAGAGATAGAAAAGATAGAGATTAGAGAAGAATTACAAGAAAGATTCAAGAATGATTCTTGATAAAACTGCTTCAATGGTGTTAGAAGCGGTCGTCTTTGAGTTTTTCTGCTAGGGCACAAGTCTCTCAACTTCCCAATAGTAAAAAAGATCCCTAAAAAGTAAGAAAAACGAGTTTTAATGTGTCATGTTGCGTGTCGCGCGCTTCTGGCATTATTCAAGCGCACAACATCTTTTGTGTGGCGTTTAGTGCATTGTTCTCCTCTTTGGAGTCCGAATTTGGTTTTGGTGTCTTCATGAAAAATGTAGCTATGGATCTTATCTTTTATTTTCACTTGGTTTGACTCCAATTGGATATCTAAAAATCCAGATATAGCTGAAATACTCCACATAAATCATGTTAATTTCTCGCCAAATTCAGCACTGCACTAAAAAAAGTAACAACGTAAAACTACGAAAAATCTGTACTTAGTCAAGGAAATAAGAACATAAACATTTCATTAAATCAAAGAACTAAAATTAACAAAATGTATCAAATAACTCTTTAAATTAACTAGTGAATAAAATATAACTAAGACTAAAAACAATGAAAAATATGCATATGATGAAGAGTCATCAATCAACATCTTCTTGTCCAGTTTCTTCTGATTCTTCTTCTGTTTGTGCTAGTATACTTTCTTGAGATGATTTCAATGTTATTGTTTTTCCTTTCTTGGCTGGTTTATCTTCTTGTAACAATACTTTATGTGCTCTTAAGGTTCCAATTAGTTCTTCTAAGGCAAGCACTTCAGGATTTTTTGATTTGGCTTATAGTTGTCACCCATCGGTCTCCATATGACTGGAAGACATCTCATGATCTTTCTCACTTTGTCTTGTACTGAGTAAGCCTTTCCAAGAGAACGCATCTCATTTATTATATTTGTGAAACCTTGAGTACATCTTATCAATGGTTTCTCCTTCATTCATTTCGAACAGCTTAAACTTCCTTATGACAATGTGTATTCTTGTTTCTTTGACATGGCTTGTTTCTTCATGATGAGTTTGAAGTGTGTCTCATACTTCTTTATCAGTTGCTCATTCATCATCTCTTCCGCTTTCTTCCCTACTCAAAGCACACGATAAGAATAATTGAGCTTTAGAATTTAGGAGTACCTTAGTTTTGTCTTCAGATGTCTAGTTTATTTCTTTCTTTTCAGCAGTGGTTGAATCATTTTGATAAACTCTTGGTATGAAATCTCCATTTGTAATGATGTGCCACATTCATGTATCTTGAGATTTCAAAACATCTGCATCTTGTTCTTCTAGAAGTAGTAATTTGTTCCATCAAAGTAAGGTGGTCTGAAGATCCTCCTTCAACAATGTATTTTTCTTTTGCCATTTTTTCTTCTAGATCTTTACTCTAGCACTTGTTAAAGTGTTTACTCTTTAGAGACCTTGCTCTGATGCCAATTGAAGTATCAATGTCAATTTACAATGAAGGGGGTTTGAATTGTAAATTCACCTATTTAAAATTTCCTATTAAAATCTTAAGAAAATAACTCAAGATTGATCTTGGTTATGAAAATAGAAAACAGAGAACGTTCTTGGTTATGGAAACAGAAAACGGAGAACGTTCTTGATTAGTTAAAATCACAGTTTTAGCTTATCTATTTAACTTGATAATCAAAATGACTAAAAGTAAATAGAGATAAGGAAGAGATACCACACAAATATATATTTTGGTTCACCGAACTCGGGCTACGTCTAGTCCTCACAATTGTTAGATTTTCCACTAAGTGTTCAAACGTATAACGTTCTTGCTTTTACAATGTTCTTGGTTTTACATAGTTTTTGTTAAGATCAACCTTGATTTGTAACAACAATTGATTTCCACCTAGAAAGAATTCAATCAAGTCACCTATCAATCTTGAGAGGATTTTACAATTCACCTTTTATTCATAAAAAGATTTTTACAAAAAACTACTCAAACAATAAACAACTCTTATAGTTTTGAGTTTACACATTAATGTTATAAAAAGATTAGTAGAATCTGATTATGCTCAACTCGTGTTTGAGAATAGATTATTGATGAAAGAACTCAGTAATATGATCTGGATATATGAAGAGAAAATCAGAACTGATTCTTTGCAATTTAGAAGCTTTTAAGTATGTAAGTGTGTATGATTGATGGATTTTCTTAGCACTTGAAGTTTTGTGTTTTCCTTGAGCTTGGGTTCCTTTTATAGGCTTCAAGGAGGTTGATGGCAGCTATTTTGACCATTGAAAAGGTGTCTTGCTGTCATATGTCAGACTTGACCAAAGACCAGACTTTTAAAACTTTGAATGCTCCTATTTTGAACATTCTCATTTCTGCTTTTGTGTTAATAATGTTTGATATGTAGCTTCTCATTCTTGACTGTGATGATCCTTTGTTTATGCATACAAACATGTCAGAGATGTGCTTAATCGATTCAGATTAGGACTTCCTTTTGATTCGTGCAAAACAGGCTGGAGAATGATGTAACAAGGCTAGAGAATAATGGTCAGTAAGTTGGAGAATGTTCGTATCATTCTGGACTAATGTCATTATACTTGGAGAATGATGTTGATCATTCTTGAGATAGTTGTTAATCATTTTGGAGAAAGATGTTTGCTGTTGAAGATCAAGTGTAACAAGTTGGAGAATGTTTATCAATCTAGAGATGATGTTACACTACTAGAGAATGATCATTTGACACTTTTGCTTTGAGTTGTGCCTTTTAATCTTTGATCCTTTTGAGTGATTATTTTTCTCATATGAGAGTTGTATTTTCCTAGTATATGAACTGAAAATCCATTTGCGATTTGCAAGAGCTTTTTTTGCATTAAAAACTGATTTGATCTTGTTTGCTGAAAATGATAGAATCGTGGAGAACATTTTTGATTTTCCAGAGTATGTCAAGAACGTTCTTGAAAGGAAGGACCAAGACTCGAAAATAATTTAGATATGAAGTGTATATCTTAATTTGTCTTTGTTTTTTCTTAAGAATTACGTAAACTAGAGATTTTCGGTTGTAATACAAATTCTAGCCGCATAACCAAATTAAGTTTATATTTCTATGTTTTAGTTTTCTATCACAATCAACCAAACTTATTTTTGGAAACAATTCTTAATGATGTTTTACAAACTTTACCAACACTCTAACCAACACACTGACATCACATAATATTCAGACCTAAAGCAGTATTTCTGCTTGTTAGTAGATATCTAGTAATGATAACAGAAAGCAACATTAAATAGCAAACTACACAAAGCTTGTACTTGAAATTGAAAGCTCAAAAACACAACTGAGATATAATATGACGATGTCAAATACCTATTGGGACAAAACAATCTATGAAGGATTCTTTTATTTGGATAACTAGAAGAACACAATGTCTATGAAGATGCTTTTCTAAGATTAAATCGCACATCAATAGCCAAAAGTAAGCTGATTTCCACATATTACTGGACGAAATCTTCCTGTGAAGAATATAGGACAATAATTTTTTGTTGGATAAGATAAATAACAAATTAATGTTCTATGGACTAAAAAAATAAGAAAACATATAAGGAAAAAGTAATAAGGAATATCAAATATACAAACCTGCAGTAGGTTTATTTAGAAAGAGAAACAAACCACGGAACAGTTGATACATTTCAAGAGTGATTAAACAACTCCTGACCTAAACTGACTTATAATAACCAGACAATGGATAATCATTAATAGGACATAAGGCACAAACTATGCATCCCATATTCCACTTTTTAATTAATCAAAAAAATGAAAAAAGTAATACCAGACTTAGCTCATTTCTATTTTACAAATTTCAGTTGTTACTGCTGGGAGTCATATTTTCATCTGAGAAAAAAAGTGTCAGGAAGTCCATATCTTATACTCACCCAAGATAGTTGAAAATTTCAATCACAGATTTTACCATCAACTTGTGTAGGCACAAATACTTAATTGGCAACCTTCAAAACCATGGTCTTAAGATTCCCCAACCCAGAACCAAGCATGCACTTCAGTACCAAGACCCCAGGTTTATGAAGTAAATCATTTTTTGGGTTGAAACTCTAATTTAACAATAGGACTGATGCAATTTAGCTATCTTTGATTGCTTAAATGATCAACTTAGGATTGTGGTGTGCAGAAAAATCATTTTACTAAGGACATCAATACCTATCAAGAGATAATTGATTAAAGAATAAATGATTGGGAAATAGATGAAAAATAGCAGAGAAGAGAGGCTGAACTTGCAGATTGGATAAAAGGAAAATATCTTTCTAGATGTAGTTTGCAATTTGTGTGGCTTATTCTACATAAACGGGATGTCAAGGACGAATAAAAAGGGAGTTCAGTAGCTGTTAGAATAAAAAACTTCAATTTAACAAATGCATCAAATTGAACAAATGATGTATTTACTATTTAATATAATGAATCAGCTGACATGTACGTAAATACTGGGAAACATTTGATTCCAGAGTCCAAACATTGACATTCCACCATTACTGGTTGAATACCAAAATCTGAAACATCTATAGCATGTTACGTGATATCTAGTATTCGGAATTTTTCTTGATTTGCTCTTCAAGTAAGCATATACAATTTCTCTGTCTGTCAAAATCAGATGGTTTAATCACATCAAAGATTATACCTGAAACAATGCCTTAGAAACTGAACCACATATTTGACTCCCATTAGCCATGTAACTCTCATCATCTGAACCTATTGTCTGCGGGCTTGACTGTTTGTTTTTTGTCATTGGCGTCTCACATACTGTATCATAACATGCCCTTGGCCGCTCCTTTCTTTTTGAAACCTTCCAAAGGTGATCTGTCTTGGACTTCATACCCTTCTGTTTTTGGGGCCCAAACTCGCAAAGCAGGCATCCGACGTTTGATGTATGAAAATCTGTGTGCCCTCTCTCTCCTCTCGATAGCTTCAATTAGTTTTTTATCATCATCCCTCTCTATATTCTTCTTTGGAATTTTTCGCTAACATTCTTCTGCAAATGAAAACGCTCGTTTTCTGCTGAGAAAGGTCCATTACTGATGTCATTTTCACCCATCTCATCTCTGGATACTTTTAGATTCAATGATCTGTTGCTCTCCTCACTGTTAAATAAACAATCCAGGTCTTCATCCTCATTTGCAAACAGAAGCAAGTCCATTTTGTTGTAGATTTTATGAACAATGTCTTCAAGGGTGTGAGAATACCTGAAATTTGTAGGGTTTCACAATCATAAGTGTTCATGCTTTCTTTACTTTATGCAGTTATCCACAAAAGTTCAATGTTTCCACTTTCCATGGAAAAAGAGAAACAAACAAAAAGAAACTCAAAAGCTCTAGAACATAACAGAACAAGAAGCAAGCCACAAAAATTTCATATATTGTCATAATAGCAGTAAAATGAAAATAAACCGAGTTATTGACTGCACTCCAAACAGAAATTAATAGTTCTATAAATCCTCATAGTTCATGCTAAACCTATAATATAACATTTCAGAGGAAGCATCAGTCAACATATAAAACATCTCAATTGAGTTATATAAGCTTGTACCTGCTTTTTATGATCTTTGCGACATAATTTTCAAGATTCCAATCACCAAAGAATCCCCTTCCATGTGGCACTGAATGTTCTCTAGAAGAAGGCATATTTGTTTAACAAACTTCTGTTTACATGAATCTTCGATTCCACCTCCATCCTCTGATTGCAAAATTTCCATTCGAAATAAAATCTGCAGTTCATATCTAATTCTCACTAAGGAAAGCATGAAACAAAAGTTCCCAAATTTCACAAGTGATTAGAACTAGAAAAGAAATATGCGTCATCATAAGAATAAATTAAGGAAAACTCGATAAAAGGATACAATCTAACAGCATGTTCTGTGATTATTGTAGTTGGTCCTGCATCAGATGCCTGAGAGGACGATTTCTGCTTTTATGCTTTGCAGCTATCTCCTTGGGCTCCTTCAACAGTAGTTTTATTAGTTCAGACACAACCATCCTACGACGAACATTATTATCTTTCATAGGAGAATGGATCTCAGGAATTGTTTCTGTATCAACCTTCTGATGTAACCAGTATATAGATGAATTTACAAGTCGCTCTGCCAAAGCTCCAAGGTCTATGACATCAGATTCAATTCCCTGTTGGATCCTGTTGGAAAGATTACTAAAAAACGCTTCCGATGTTTCTGACCTAAAATCAAGCGCACCATCATCCTGTATCGTAGCAGCCTCGGTATTAATTCCAGCAGACACAACCACCGTTGGGATTGGCTCTTCACCATTTTGAGGTAACTCAATCAATTTACTGTCACTCTCTTCTACAATTATCGTATCCGACTTGGGTTTTTCTGACAAAATCAGATCACAGCAGCTAGATTTTTTCACCTGTTTCATCCAGCATTTCAAAAACTTCAACTTCTTCGACTTGTTACATTCCACTGCATAATAAACCTCATGCAGATCCATCTCAAATTGATTATATACCAAATCACAAAAGGAGCTCCACGTGAGGTTTCGAAGAGTATTTAAATCTGTTATCTTCTTTTTCCTCTTACCCTTCATTCCACAGCACTCTTGACCTGAGTATCCAACAAATTCGCATTCTTGTTGAATTTGCGATCTGATTCGCAAACACCTGCCTTAATAACACAATCCATATTTGCTCCATCAAAATCAATAGCCAATTGTGAATCCTCCAAGACAGATAAAAGAGCTGAAGAAACAGTAAAAGGCCTAAGAATACCAACACAAGAACCACCACTTTTTCCATTGTCAACGGAAACCAAAGCCCAGCAACCTTCTTTATAAAGAAAACTCAACAAGATCTCCCAGACCGGAACAGATTTTCGCCGCCCCTGACAGCCAATTTCAGTCGCTAGCAATTCAAGAACCCTATCAGCGAAAAACTCACCCGAATCTCCCTTCTTAGATTCACTAAAAACCTCGCGCACCAGAACTGAATCAGAGAGACAATCCCTCAAATCAACAAACGCATCACACTTCCTCACAACCTTAACTTGCAACTTCGACGTTCCACCTGAACACACATTCCACAATCTCTCCTTCTTTCCATAACAACCACCACCTTGTAAATTCACATCCTCCCCTCTACTAAAACCTCTCAAATCCAAAACTTCAAGATCACAACAGTTATACTCAATTGGACTCCCATTAACATCCAATATCCTAAGACTCAATTGCACCTGAACTTCCCTAGAACAACAACGAAAAGAAAAGCACGAAACCCCAATTTTGGGATATATCAAACCAAAAGGAACAAGAGCAGAACCAAGCAAAATTGAATCCAAAGAGCAAAAACCCCAACCTAATTTCCTAGCCCCAATATCAAACAACCCACGTATCTTTCCAACCTCGTCATCATCGCCACTATTCTCACTCACACAATTGCTATTAACACCAATCCAACTACAATGAACACCCTTGGAGCCAAACCTACGACTCACACTCCCGAAAAACCCCAAAAACCTATCACAAAAGGAACCCTCGTTTCGCAAATTTTTTTCATCGGAATCGAAAAATGCGGCAATGGAATGGAAGGAATTAAACAAGGGGGTAAACAAGAGAATTAAATTGGGGGGAACAAGAAGAGAGGTGGAGTCGGTATCCGGTTCCCAGGGGTAATCATGGAGGAGTTGAGTGATGGAATCGAGGAGGTGAGAGGCTGTGGGGTGATGTGGAAAAGGGAAATGAGGGAGGGAAGAGAGGGTTTTAGAGAGGAGATTGAAAGTGGAGGAAGGATGATCGAAGGAGAGATAGTGTTTTGGGAGGAAAGGGTGGAGTTTGGAGAAAGAGAGGTGAGGTGGGAGAGAAGAAAAGAAGAATTTGAAGGCGAAGAGAGAGGAGGAAATTGGAGGGAAAGAAAATAAGGTTTTGGAAGTGGAGAGAATGTTTTTGATGAAGTGATTGTTGTTGTGGAGGAGTGGGTCGAGATCTATGAAGAGAAGGATGCGGTGAGTATGGGAGTAACATGTTATTGGATCTGGGTTTGAAGCCATCGGCTGGATATGAGAGAGGGAACGAACCAAACTGAGTTTTGAATATGTGAGTGAGATCAGAGGATGGAACGGTGCCGTTTTATTGACTGAACACTCTTCTTCCTGTCTAATCTCTAATTGGCAAGTTTTTACGTATTGGATGGGAGAAGAAGATCCTCCACTAAACTCCCGCCAAAATTAATCCTCGAACTTTCTCTTCACTCTTGCCGCCTACTGTCTCACTGCGGTTAATGTTCAGCAATATTTATACTATTTTCCTAAATTCCAATGTTCATTCAAATAGATAAAATACATCAAAAATAATAATTTCTAAAGTCGAAAAAGAACCTGACAACCAATTTCAGTCGCTAGCAATTCAAGAACCCTATCAACGAAAAACTCGCCCGAATCTCCCTTCTTAGATTCACTAAATAAACCTCGCGCACCAGAACTGAATCAGAGAGACAATCCCTCAAATCAACAAACGCATCACACTTCCTCACAACCTTAACTTGCAATTTTGCAACGTTTTTTCATCGGAATCGAAAAATGCGGCGATGGAATAGAAGGAATTAAACAAGGAGGTAAACAACAAATTGGGGGGAACAAGAAGAGAGGTGGATTCGTAATCGAAGTCGGTGTCGGGTTCCCTAGGGTAACCGTGGAGGAGTTGAGTGATGGAATCGAGGAGGTGAGAGGAGATTGAAAGTGGAGGAAGGGTGATCGAAGGAGAGATAGTGTTTTGGGAGGAAAGGGTGGAGTTTGGAGAGAAAGAGAGGTGAGGTGGGACACAAGAAAAGAAGAATTTGAAGTCGAAGAGAGAGGAGGAAATTGGAGGGAAAGAGAAATAGGTTTTTGGAATTGGAGAGAATATTTTTGATGTAATGATTGTTGTTGTGGAGGAGTGAGTCAAGATCTATGAAGAGAAGGATGCGGTGGCTGCTAGGAGTACCATGTTATTGGATATGAGTTTGAAGTTATTGTCGATTGGATATGAGAGAGGGAACGAACGAGACTGAGTTTGAACATGCGAGTGAGGTCAGAGGATGGAACGGTGCCGTTTTAATTGGCTGAAACAGTCTTCCTGTCTAATCTCTAATTGAAAAGTTTTTATGCATTGGATGGGAGAAGAAGATCCTGCACTAAACTCCCGCCAAAATATATCCTCTCCAACTTTCTCTTCACTCCTTGCCGTCTACTGTCTCACTTCGATTAATGTTCGTCTACTGTCTCACTTCGATTAATGTTCAGCAATATTTATAAACTTTTACTAAAAGATACCTTTCATTCAAATAGATAAAATAAATCAATAGCAATACTTCTGAAAGTACAAGTTAAAATACATGAGATATAATAGCTCAAAGCAATTAAATACTTAAAAAAAACACAAAAGCTTATAAATATTGCAAAAACTAAGGTATTTAGAATACTTATGTCTCTAAATTCATAACTTTATCTTTCATGAAATCAAAATCATTGATTTTTTTATTATATCAAACGAACATTGCACCAAAACGAAAATCTAAAACAACATTGCACTAACATGATCAATAATCCCCCATTAAGACAACAGAATCACAAAAAACACATGAAACATAAACTTAATAAATGTGTAAATTGAAGTAGCAATATCAATCAGAAGGAAGAGGATTTGAATTGTGATCCTTTCTGGAAATGTTAATTCCTGATTTTAATTTAAATCAACTCAAGATCAATCTTAGTTACTAACAAAAAGTCCAGAAAATGAAGAAAACAAATTATTTTTTAGGTGATATGTGATTAGTGAATGAGAAATAAATAAAAATAGAGATAGAAGATCACATAATGATGTATCCTAGTTCATCTAAGGTGGACTATGTTCAGTACTCACAATCTGTGAGTTTTTCAACTAATGTGTTTGGCACAAGAACGTTATTGCTTTCACTCTATCTTTCTTGATTAGTTACATAATTCACATTTCAACATTGAAAAGATTTTTACAGTTACCTTTCAGTCTATAAATAATTTTTACAAGTTACCTTTTAATAACTAAAAGGATTTTTACAACAAACTCAAACTATCTTAAGAGATATACTTGAGTTTCAAATGATGTGTAAGATAAAAGGATTTAGGATCAGAATCTACTCAACACTTGTTTGAGATTGATTATCAGTAATAACTCAATAAAGAAATCCTTGAATATAATAAGAGCAGTCTGGAGTTTTGCTTGAGTGAAGAATTTTATTGTTTGAGTATGATTTTTTGAGTATTAAAATGATTGCACTAAAAACTCTTGCAGTTGTCTTCACCTTGATATTCATTTTATAGATAATCAGAAAGGTTAGAAAAGACTTATTATATTCGTTACTTAACTTGAGCAACATGTTTGTCCAAAGTGAAATTTAATAGGCATGTATGCAATTTGATCTAGAATGTTCTTTTTTAAAATCATAATGTTCTTAGTTATGTGTTGTATGTAAAATGTGGATGAGTGATTTTGTAGTTATTTAATGTCAGTCCTTTATCTCAGAAGCATGCAGAGCTTTCTGCAAAAAACTGCAACAACAGTGAACTATTGTCCTAGCTCACAACGCATGAGTCTGAATATCAATCTAGTCATTGATTTGGAGGTTGTTTTGTTTCTTTGTGCCTTCAGCTTGAGTTCTGGACTTGATTATTGTTTTTAGTCGTCTTGATATTCTTTTAACTAAAGGTTTGGACTATGGAGAACGTTATGTTTTAATCATGAATTAATATGACTAATTAGGGTTTGTAGGATTAAAATATGGATTAGAAATTTTATTACATTGGTGTGTTATTTAAATTATGCAACTGTGTGGTATATTTGAAGAAAGTTTAAGTTTTAATTTTTAATGTGTTGATAGTCTTATTTATGATATATGTGATAAAATTTGAATTTATGTGTGGCATATATGAAGGTTTTAATTCTTATATGTATTTTATATTTTTAGGATGTAACAGATTAAAGTTTTGATTTTTATGATACTTATATAAATATATGATTTATTGATATATATAGTGGAAGCTTTGATCTTTGTGATAGTTGTTTATGAATATATGATCTTCATGATATGTGAGGTGGAAGCTTTGATTTTTATGATGGTTGTTTAAGAATGTTTGATTTTCTTGATAAGAACTTGTGATTTCGTATAAGTTAATTTTGGATCATTTGACTTAATCTTAGTGGGCTGTGTGAGAATATTTGATTTGGGTGATACATCATCATGTCCAGGCATATGCATCTTAGTGGATTGTGTGAGAATATTTTATTTTGATAATGCATCATCATGTCATGGCATATGCATCTTCGTGGAAGTTTCCTTTGTGGCAGGTTTTTCCTCCATTGTTATGAGTGATTTTCTGTGTGGAAGTTGTCTTTGTGACAAGTTTATTTTCCACAATTGTATGGGTGATTTTCTGTGTAGAAGTTATTTTAGTGACATGTATTATATTCGGATCAAAATAGTTATTAGGAGCATGCATAACATTGCACCATCTTGTGATTGTTTGGTTGTGGTTAATGTGTATTTAATGTGATAATAATTTCTCTTAGATGATTTGATGTTATAATAAGATATTAATTTTCCTTAAGTGATTCTGACTCTATAATACAATTATTTTCTTGAATATTTGGATATGTGATTGATACAACTCTGTGTTGATTATTGTAACACTTAAATTTTAACAGCGCGAGTGTATTTTTTTTTCAAAACAAATTCATAAAAACAAAGAAATAAATAAGGAAATACCTTTGGATAAATATTTAAGTCATAACACAACGATAAATAAGTCAACATAATTTACAAGCAGCGGAATAGTTTTTTTGAAATACGAATCCAAAGTATTTACACATCAAAAAGTGGTACATGGAACCCATCAAAAATAAAATGTCAAACTGACAATATTGGTATAGGTACACTCTTCCAAAATTAATATAAACACATCCCAAAAGAAAAACATCTAGTCCCTATACGTCAACTTAATCTGACCATTCTACAAAACTATACATCCTGAGTGATCTTCACGCGCCCCCGCAGATCCTCCTAACACAGCTCCAGTCAGGTGTGTCCAACTACATTCCCATCCACAGGGTACTAACCAGTAGGATGAGAATGTAGTTGGACACAACATAATTTATAAGCAACGGAATAGTTTTTTGAAATATGAATCCAAAGTATTTACACATCAAAAAGTGGTACATGGAACCCATCAAAAATAAAATGTCAAACTGACAATATTGGTATAGGTACAGTCTTCCAAATTAAAATAAACACATCCAAAAGAAAAACATCTAATCCCATATACGTCAACTTAATCTGATCATTCTACAAAAACTATACATCCTGAGTGATCTTCACGCGCCCCCGCAAGATCCTCCTAACACAGCTCCAGTCAGGTGTGAGATTGAGATCGTATACTACCGAGATCGAGAAATTACAGAAAACGGCATATTCTGTCGGTTTAATCTCATATCGAAATACCAACCCATGTTGTTTTTTGTTTGAGCCCACTGACTTAGACGTATGTAAGTTTTCTATCAAATATGACAAACTCTTATATGTTGTATCGTATGCCAACTAATGACAAATTTAGCACCTGTTGAAGGAGACGGAGAGGATGACTCGATAGTGCGAGTGAATAGCAGAGAGCGATGTTGGATTTTGCCGCAATGACTGACTTCTGTGTAGGAATACAGAAGCTCTGGTATTCGGGCAATACGACATGCTGTTTTTGCTCTGACTGTGAATGAAACAGCCTTGTATTCGAGTACAGAGATGCTATTGTATTTCAAAATACAACCATTTGCAGTTTAAAAACTTCATTTTTTTCAACCATTGTTTATGCATGTGGCATATGGAAACCCTTTTAAGGGCATGGCTAGAGGTTGAAAGGTTTTATTTGTGCATTTAAAAACCTTAATGTATGTGTAATGTAAATTTCGTTTGGGTGTGAACCCTTTACAACATTGTGGAAATCTGGAGGTTTTGCCCTCAGATGAGAACCAGGGACCATCGGGCCTACGTTAAGTACCCTTTGTGGTGATGTACACATGGAAGTA
>PGTU02008431.1:0-24390 GCA_002896215.2 Cicer echinospermum
AGGTAGTTAGAAAGCTCAAACGACCAAAAAAATTGCCTCAAGTATGCAAAATTACAAGTGATGCAAGTCAGAATAGTGCAAGTTCTAGAGGGATAACACATGTCTGGATATCAACACACAAAGAATTTAAGTGTTTAGGCTCAAAAACTACAGCTAGGATAATAAAGAAGAGATATGAACAATCAAAAAAAGCCAACATGCTTCTGAAGAGTTCAGATTGTAGTATTTGAAAAATTGATGGCATATTAGCCTTCTACAACCATTAGTAATCAAGAATGCATGCATAGGAAAGCTGTCGACTTGAGCCAATAACATAATCTAATAAATAAATTTAACTTGCTAAATCACAAAACAGAAATTTGAAGATTAAGTGGCAATTCAGTACGACTGTTCGCATTAGTACACATTTTAGTGAAAGGAAAAAAAAACATGAAGAAAAGAAAGTCAAACATACTGACATTAATCCAAGGAAAACGAGAAAACGGAAAGCAACAGGACAACCAACAAAAGAAAAAAAAGGAAAGAAAAACTTCTCTCAGTTTAGTAGTTCAAGGATTCTCGTTTAGATCATCCGCTCCTGCCTATGTGTCACCAGTATATGGTAGTTGCAAATAGATCAGCATAAAACATGCCTCTTGGTGTTTGTTGAGTGAAGGATGTTACTTGCAACCTTAGTTCATTTGCTGGAAAAAAGCGCTTGGGCGCGTGTTCTGTCATTTGGAGCTGTACAATGCTTCTCAACGCATCTTTTTGATTCCTTGCTCATACCAAACATTAAAACTAAGAGAACTAGAAATTAGAGACTAAAATTGGAACTAAATGGAGTAAAATAAATCTGAAATGCAATAAATAATACGATGCAATATAAAATTGGGTTGCCCCCAATAAGCGCTCGTTTAGCGTCTTGAGCTTGACGTTCTCAACTACTGTCAAGTGCATATATGACAGGAAACACATCATCCTTCTCACCAAGAGATACATATTTCAATGAGTGGCAATTGCTGAGTGCAGCCGATGGGTTTCTTTCTTTTCTCTACATATTCATCTTCATTCCTTTTCAACCCCTCCCATGTAGTGGAACGGGGGGAGTAAGATGTGATGCTTCTAACATGGCTAAAACCTCTTCACCTTCGGATCTTATACTTTCTTTAACAACATCTTGGCAGGTAGGCATAACACTCTTTCTAATGTGCATAATGTGTCCTTTGATGTTACCTTTCTTTCATCGACTATCGAATGAAAAAATCCAATTCGGTGGCACCCTTCTTTTTCGTTTGAATGTTCCGTGGGCTTTTTTAAAATATTGAACTGTATGTATCTGTTTCTCCTTTTACCATTAAAGGTTAAGGTTGCCTTCTGCTACATCAATCATAGCATCGCCCTGTGCTAAAGAACGTTCTCCCCAAAATCAAAAAGGAATGTTCATTGTTTCCTTCCATGGTCTAGTACCACGAGATCCACTACAAAAATGAACTATCCACGTTAACCAACACATCTTCCACACTCCATAAAGGTTGTTTCAATTGAGCGATCCAGAAAATTTGTAGCATCAGCTGTGTGTCTTTGACTTTCCAATGCCAATTTTTGTATATGGAAAGGGGCATAAGACTTACACTAGCCCCCAAGATCACACAGAGCCTTCCAAAGTTCTATTTCCAATGGGCACACGGGATTGAGAAGCTTTCCAGGATTCCTCTGAGCTTCGGCGGAAGTTTCCTGTGTAGTATTAGCACTAGATGCTTCGGTTAAGTATCACTGTTCACCGCCAATTTTTCTTTCTTCGACCATAATCTCTTTCATGAACTTGACGTATGTTGCATCTGTTCTAGTGCCGCTGCAAAAGAATGTTAATTTGTAATTTTTTAAAAAACATCAAGAACTTACCGAATTGTCTTTTCTGTTTCTTCCTTTTTAAACCTTTGAGGAAACGGAAGCGAATTTCTGGTATTTGACAAGTGGTCCCTTTTTTGTACCACATGTTCTCCTCCTTTTTAGAGTGTGTGCTCTCTTCCACTAAGGTCGGGTGTGACTGTTTCTCTCTGAGTGGGTCGAGCTTGAAAGTGCTTACACTTTGTTTGACTTTAAGTGGTACTTGTTCACTTACCTTGCCACTCCTTGTGTCAACGCATTGACATAATTTCGTGGATTCGTAATTGTGTCACTAGACAAATTTCCAGTCGTTCTTTGTGCCATTTGTTGAGCAAGTTGACCCATTTTGAGTTTCCAGATTCTTTATGGATGCAGAGTGATTTTTCTGGATGGCTCTTTGACTCTTCAATGAAAGAATTTGTGGTTGTCACTAATTTCTCCATGGCACTCTCCCAAGCAGCCTTTCTGGGTGGGAATTGGTTTGGTTGAGCTTCTTGTTGACCCTGAGATCTGCCTTGCTGATCTCTCCAAGAAAAGAGTTTGGATGATTTCTCCAACCAGATTATACGTATTAGAGTAGGGGTTATTCTGCCCTGTTGTTATTATTCACAAAAATTCACTCCGTCTAGTTCTTCTACCTCATTATCATCCAGTGCTTCACAGACTCCAGTTTTATGTGCTCCTCCACAAAGGTTACAACTAGTCTGCTTTTAGTAATTTGACGGGGGCCACTTGTGGTTGTATATTTAGAGTTGCCATTCCCTTCTTTATCTCAGTGGCGATAACCTCTTCCATCTTCGATAGTAGCCTGTCTGGAGCTAACCCATCCATAACATTCAATTCCATTACACCACTGTGTTGAACCACCACTTCTGTCATACAATATCATCTGTTCATTTGATGCCATGATCTCAATAATCTTTCGTGCTTCTTGCTGCGGTTTTGTAATTCAAAGAACCACCAGCTGTGGATCCAACATGATTCTAGTGCTCGGCCTCAAGCCATTACAGAATATTTGCATTTGGGCAGTGTCGTCATAAGCATGATTAGGACACCCGGATAGTAATTTTTCTGAATCTCCTGTAAGTGTCACGAAGAGATTCCCCTTCTTTCTGTTTGTAAACCCGGTGATTTCTTGCCTCTTTCTAACGAACATGGCTGAAGGGAAATATTGTTCCAGAACTTTATCCTCCTAGGTCATCCCATGTGGTGATGCTGTCGGCGGGAATGAAAGAAACCACTCCTTCGCATCATCTATCAAAGAGAATGAAATAGCTTCAATTTTCTTGGTTTCCTCAGATAAACCATCCACCTCACTGTTTCACATAACTCAAAGAAATTTGTTGAGGTGTCTATTAGCGTCTTCGTTATGTCTACCGGAAAAATGAATTTCCCTCAACTCTCGGGTATAGGGCAGGACTTATTTCAAACTTATTAACTGTAACCGGTTGGTGATGAATGGGTAATCGAGCACGATTTCTAATTCGATTCCCATATTCTCCGAGAGTACGTTCTGGTGTGGTGGGTTAGCCATTTCAGTAAATATGACACAATCACCCAAAACCTCTTCTTCCACAACGAACTGTCTTTCCCTTTGTCTTCTTTCTTGAGCTGCCTTTCTGTGTGCATTTCACAGTTTTTTCAATTTCTGGATCAGATAAGTTCAGCTGAGGACTGGCCTCGCATACAAGGTTAGACAGATTGTGAGTAATGAAGAGTTTAAAATAAAGAACAATAAATAATTAAGGTAAAAACAAGCAATTTTGAAGCAAATAATTTTTTTTTTGAATTAAAATAAAAAGAAGAAATTTATTGCAGAGCAAAAAATTCAATATCATAAAATAAAATTTAAAATTCAATAGTGAATCAATCCCCAGACACGGCTGCCAAAAACTGATAAAACGTTTCAGCAAGTGTACTGAATCTTCTGCAAGTAATATATACAAGGTAATACCGAGTGTCGAACGTCAAAGGATTGCGTTTTACATTGGAATTATATGATTTTCTACCTAGAATTGAACAAAAAGGTTCTCAAGTTGATTGAAATAATGTTTGAAAATTGACAGCAGCAGTATAATAGATACTCTTATAAATGAGAAAAAATGCTCAGGATGAGTTCTCACTCGAATTCCAACCTGTGGTCTAATGTGATCCTAGTTATGAAAAATCCTTTATTGAATTATTAACCGAATCCTCTATTATTCTTGCCCTAATTGTCTTAGTGACAGAACCTTTTATTCCAACGTAACCTCCCTAATTCCTTAGTAGATTTAAGATTAAATTAGCATATAACGGTATAGAAATTCTCTTGTAAATATTGCTTTGCAACTAATTTAATTGGTTTCATGACCTGCACCTATGTCTAGACTACAAATTCATTGAATTTCTCATCTCAAGCATTCGTAAAGTCCACTTCCGTTTCAAAATACAAATCGTAGAACATTTTAATGTTGATCAAGCAATTAAAAAGCATTAAGCACAGAGATGAAAAAAACAATTCAATAAACTCATTTCATATAACTAGAAATCAAATCATAGAAATAAGGGTTCATCTGTTACACTCTCCCTAACAAAAGAGGGTTTAGTTACTCATGACAGAGATACAAAAAGATAAGGTTAAAGAAGAATTACAAGAATGATTCATGAATGATTCTTGATAAAACTGCATCCAATGATGTTAGAAACGGCGTCTTTGAGTTTCTATGTATGGCACAAGTCTCCCAAGTTCCCAGAGTCAAAAAGATGCGTATAAAACAGTAAAATCTGCGCTTTTATGGTTGCTGGTGCGGGTCGTGCGCCCCAGGCGAGCTTGGACGCGCTTCAGCGCGTTTGGACAGTAGCAGATGCTGGAAAAAGCGCTTGGCTTGCGCTTGGGCGCGCTCTAGCGCTCAGCATCTGCTGTCCGGTGTATATTGCATTTATCTCCTCTTTCGAGTCTGAATTGGTTCCGGTGTCTTCATGAAAGTTGTAGCTATGGATCTTAGCTTTCCTTTGCACTTGGTTTGACCCCAATTGAACATCTACAACTCCAGATATGGCTGAAATACTCTACATATGTCATGTTGATTTCTCACCAAAATTCAGCAATGCACTAAAACAAAAACGCAATGTAAAATTACGACAAATTCCTACTTAATCAACGAAAATAAAACACAAAACATTTTTATCAACTCAAAGAACACAAAACCTCAACAAAATATATCAAAGTAATCCTTAATTTAACTAATAATTGAGGATAAATAGATACTTTAAAACAGTGGAAAATATGCATATGCATGAAGAGTCATCACGTAGATCGATATGAAAGAAAGAATGTTTGTCTTTGGATTGATTACTCATGCCGTTAGATTACACAGGGATAGACAATGCATACTGTGACACCCTAACCCCAAATAATTTTTGTTTTTTTTATTAAGATAAAGAGTATCACATAATACATAACATGTCACATAAATCTAAAATTTCCATCAAACTTAATGAATCGAAATCATAATATCAAACAACACATCCTTTTTGAAGTACACATACTTATGTTTTTAAATTCGGTGCAATTAAGTCACAACCCGATGTCACTAATCAGAGCGGGAATTTCCCAAAATCAAATAACTCAAAATAACATCAACACAATTGGCATAATTATGAAGGTCTCCAAGCAGTGGCTTCCGCCTCTCCCTGATGGTATTAGTCATCACCTGCAACTTACAACTCGTCTGCGTCCGTCGCAAAACGTCAAACACAAACAACGAGGGTGAGTAGTGCGAAATTATGTAACAGCATAAAATACACGACGTAACACTGCAAACAATCAAATTATCACAATCTCAAAAACAGTCAAGTGTATAAAATCACGATTTATCAAATTCATTCACAATAAGATAATCACCATGATGGAATGCTATGCATTGTCCTATTTTACTCTATGCTTCATCATTGGTACCGTTCTACTCTGAAGTACTTGGTTAGGAGGCCTGATACGTATGCCACTACAAAGAGTGGACGGACAATTCATGAATGGCCAATCCTCATTAGATCCCTTAACTCAACTGAGACACATAATACGCGACGGTCGGAAGGTTACTCAATTGTGTGCACAGGTAGTTTCCCGACTTTAGGGAATAAGCCCCCAACTAATCACTTACACTGATACACCCCACTAGGTGTTACCGCGCCCAAGGTCTATCAGTCTTACCTTACAGTTCGACTATAGCCCTCCACGATCAGGCTCATTCAGTTGTACTTCCCCGAATCAACTAGTTTGTCATACCCTCCCTATATGATGACAAAATAATCCTAACTCCAAATCTACAACACATATTTCAAAAACTTACTTGATCATCACAACTCAATAAGTTTTCATTTGACTTTCCAATGTTAATCATTATATATCGTTATCAGTCAATCACAATAAAATCACAATATTTTGGTTTACACTATTCACAATGCATCATTCAGTCTTATCAATCACAAATAACATATCAAAACAGGTGGCATATTCAAGTGATATCACAATTTCATTCAAGTAGTAGCAAGAACACTGGCAGTAGATATCATTCACACTAGTAACAGATCAACATAGTATTCATAGAATTCAACGGCAATACAATCTTGATATAAATAAATCACGGCAATTCTATAGTTTACTAAATTATATTTTAATCCTCACTATTACCATTCACATTTTATGCTTAATTATTTATTATTACTCAATAGGCTCTACTGAACGTAGTAAAGCCCCGAATGAACATCTGGGAATTTCGGCATTCCCGTTCATCTCACGTTATTTTATGCTCATAATATCGAACCTCATCTCACCCCATACCTCGACTGAAGATTTCGTCCAACGAATCTGATCTGCTAACGGGTCGTCTCTTGCGTCGGTCGTCGTCTCTAATAGTCCACGAGAGAATTTATAGCCACAACACCCCCAAATACAAAATAAATTTTACTTTACTCATAATAAGATAAATTAAATAAATAACTATAATAAATAATAAATAAATAAGTACTGAATAACATATAAAAATAAATAACCTAAATATCAGTAATGATACATAAAACTTATATGGATACTATAATTATAAAATAAATAATAAGTAAATGAATGAATTAATATAAAATAAATAACTAAATAAGAAATGAATAATAAATTATAATAAATATAAATAATATTAATAATAATATATATAAATAAAAATAATAAATAATTAATAAATGGGATAACTAATTAATAAAATACAAGAATAACGTAAATAAGTAAAATGAATAAGTAATCATAAAATACAAGTAAGTAAGTAAATGACATAAAATAAACTAATATAATAAATAAATTAAATGGATAAATAATTAATAAATAAAAGATAATAAGTAAATAAATTACAATAAATAATAATAACAATAATAAATAAATAAATCAGTAACAACGACTAAATAAAATAATAAAATAAATAATTAATGAATAACATAAATATATACATAAATAATAATATTACATGGATAAAATAATTAATAAACATAAATACAATAAATAAGTAAATGATAAATAATTAATAATAAATAATAATAAATAATAAATAAATAAGTAATGAATAAATAAATAATAAAATAAATAACAAATAAATAAATAAGTAAATGAATAAATAAATAATAATATAAATAATGAATAAATATGTAAGTAAATGAATAAATAAATAATAAAATAAACAACTAAACAAGTAAATGAATAAATAAATAATATAATAAATAAATGGATAAATAATTAATAAAATAAATAATAAATAATTAAGTAAATGAATAAATAAGTAAATAAATAATAAATAAATAAATAATAAATAAGTAAATGAATAAATAAATTATAAAATAAATAATAAATAAATAAGTAAATGGGTAAATAATAATATAAATAATGAATCAATAAGTAAGTAAATGAATAAATAAATAAATAATTAAATGTATAAATAAATAGTAAAATAAATAATAAAATAAATAAATAATTTCATGGCAATTTGTAGGAATCATATGTTGCCTTATCGAAACTAACTACTTACTTCAGTGAGTTATCCTCCAACAATTCCCTTTAGAAATCAATTGCATCTAATGGCTTAGCTACTAACTTATTTTCTGGAAATTTGTATAACAACAATTCTTATATAGCATAATCCATTGGTTGACAAAAACAAAGCAAGACTTCTAAAATTCCAAGTAAAGACTCAAATCATGGCTATACAAATTTATTTTGGGTTCGTGGATTTCAATTTCTTAACTTTCATCTATATATATATTGTATTGCTTATCCTATTGTACTAACAAAACATGTATTATTATTAAAGCTAATTGATGGAATTAGTGAAACATACCTTATATGATTTGGTATTGAAATTGGAATTGGAATTTGAAATTGGAAATTGGATCCAAATGGGAATCTTATGAAATTGGAAGTGAATTTGGAATGCACGTGTGATTGAATTTGGAATGTGGCTAATGGAATTACAAATCCTAATTTTTGCTGAAATTGGAATGCGGCTCCTATTCCTCTCTGATTGAATGCGGCTCCTATTCCTCTCTGATTGGGATGCAGCTTTTTGGAAGGTATATATATATATATATACTACATAATAACCTAAGTTATTATTATTATAATAATAATAATATAATAATAATAATAATAATAATAATAATAATAATAATTATTATTATTATTATTATTATTATTATTATTATTCCATTCTATTAGAGCTAACTCTTGGTTTTATTTTATTTATATCTACATACATACATATCTATTTATTTTATTTTATTTATTTTTTTGTAAGTTAAATATGGTTAATATTAATAATCTAAACCAATTACTAAAGCAAACACACAGACAACACTAAAGAAATTAGAACACATATTAACACTCATAAAAAAAATAGTATCGTATCATTATACTATTTAAAATAAGGTAATGAGAAATTGGAGTGTTACACATACCATAAGCAATATATAGGTCAAGTTAAGAAGGTAAATAAAGAGAGAAATGTTTTAAAAAAGGAAAATATGTTTATAATAATTACAACCCAAACGTATAATGAACAATGTAACACGAAGGCGGTTGAGTATAAATATAAGAGATGCGTGGTTCACTCATTATGCATTGCACAAGGTTGTTGAGTATATGTAAAATATGAAAGAAGAAACATAGATCATGTGTGAGGATATGAAAAATATAAATGTTAAATGCATGGATAATGTGTTATGCAATATAGATAAATTCTTGTTCATTTTTTAGTTCCCCGATCCTTATATGATCTTATACACCCACAAGATTCAATGAATGAATGAAGATAACAACTGTTTTTGCATGATGAGTCTAGTACATCTCATGTGACCCTTTTTTTCGAGATGAAACAAATTCTATTGTTTAAAATGATTACCCTCCTTTTATTTTGCACTCATATACGTTGAGAATCAATCGAGTTCTCATGTATATATTTTTCAAGTGTCAAAATATTTAAATTATTTTTTATATTTCCACATATTTCAAATTCCAACATTTAATATCATTAAATAACATTTTAAAATGTTAGAACAATCAACCATGAAACTGAATTAATTTAGAAAGAGTATAACGTACAACATCGAATTAAAACATTGGAAAAACTACATTCACTACATTGAGAATAAAACAATTGGCATTACAATGTATGAATGAATGTATTTAGCTTTAGTTGCAGGGATAGCAAAAACTGATTATTCTTATAATATAGGACTCCTTTTGGTTTGCTTCAAAGAACCATTTATGCGAGTATTATAGCTCCCCTAGAGAAAACCTATTTCACAACATATGATCTTTTGTAGTTCAGAGTCCATTTTTCACGAGAATCTTTTTTTATGGGTGTTCTTTAACACTAAGTCTCCTTCTTGAAACTCTCAAGTACATACCTTTTTCTCGTAGGCTTTTTAAGTCTTTTTTTTATATAGTTGACCATGACATTGAGCTATCATTCTTTTTTCTTCTATGAGAATCAATTGATCAAATGGTGATTGAACTCACTCTGCCTCTTCGAGTTTTATTTCCATCAGGACTCTGATGGAGGGAATTTCTACTTCAATGGAAAATACCGCTTCCATTCTATACATTAATCAGAAAAGAGTTGCCCCTGTTGAGCTGCAAAGAGAAGTTCCATAGCCATGTAATGCAAAGGGAAGCATTTTGTATCAATCCTTATATGTCTCTACCATATTTTGTATGATTTTATTGATATTCTTATTTGCTGCTTCTATAACCCCATTCACTTTTAGACGATATGATGAAGAATTATGGTGCTGAATTTTGACACTACCACACAACTACTTCATCATTTTGTTATTCAGATTGGTCGCGTTTTCAACAATAAATTATTCAAAATGATGAATTTTAACACAACTCATAAATGGTTATTCAAAATACATATGCCCTAATTAGTTATCCTTATAGCCTTGGGCAGAGCAAAATGAGTTGAAATGCATAATTATTTTGAACATTAATTAACAAACACGGGAAACTTGATGATCTTCTAATTGTTGAGACTAGTGTTTGGAGGACAATAGTACATTAGCTTGAGGGTATCATTATCAACAAGATCTTCTTCTGCAACAACCACTTGGTTAACATATATTATTTTGGCGCTTTTATATGTTTGGCGAATGTCACAAATAGGAACCTTTTGTTTATTCGATTCCTGGTTTTTTAGACGAGCCATCTTGTTTTCCCATTTTTCTTTCACAATCATTTCCTTATCAGTTTTGATAGGTACATATCCCAACTCACACCTATCGTTTTTTTTGTAGTTCTAACAATCTCCTCAATCTAAGGAAAACACCTCATTCCAACATGGTTTTGGTAGAGTTCAATGATATGGTAGACAATTTTGGTTCCTTTAAGTGAGATCCTTCACCGATGAAGAAAACATTTGCAATTTTTAATGCTTGAAAAAAATTCTCTATGGCTTCCTCCGTGTCTTCGATGTAGCCCGTAGAAGATAGATGACTCACTATCATATGTTATTCCCCATATATTATTACAAACTTATTATCCACTATAAATTTTTAGCTTTTGATGGAGAGCAGAAGTCACTGCTTTAGCAACATGAATCTACGGTTTCCTTAAAAGGCAACTGTACGCTGGTTTAATATCCACCACTTGGAAGGTTATTCAAAAGTTATTGTTGGAACCAAGTTGATTTTATACTTCAAGTTTTGATGATAACAAAAATATTTTGTGAGAACAATATATTCGACTTCAAATAGTATTAAAGAAGATTCATATTTTTTGAAGAAAATCTAAAATGAGATTTGATTCAAATTTATAATTGAAGAAAATCTAAACTAAGATTTTATTCAGATTTATAATTGAAGAAAATCTAAAATAATATTTGATTCAAATTGATTGATGAAAATCTAAAATAAAATTTGATTTATATTTATAATTAAACAAAATCTTTGACCAAGTTGAAAAGTAGATATAGTCAAGATTTGGAGAAGATTTGATCTAAATAATTTACGAGCTCAATCTAAACAAAATATGAACGAAATCAATATGAAGAATTTAAAAACTCAATATGAACAAGATACAATTCAAAATTAAATAATGACTAAATTGAAACCTAAATTTAACTATAAATAGATACTCAAGGTTGAAGAAGAAAATCATCGAAAACCATAAACTAGTAGAAGAACTGAATCTCAAAATTTCAAATTCATCTTACACTTCAAAGAGAGAAACACTTGTTTAAGTTTGAAATATTTTCGAAGTGTTATTTTCTTAGAGTGTGAGAGTTATTATTATTATCAGCTTTGTTAGAAGCAATTACTCAAGTTCCAATCTTTTGTATCCAACCTAATAGTGGTTTAGTTCCTTCTTCAATCTAGGGTTGTTAGGAGAAGGCTTGGCTTGTACGGTCAAGGTGGTTAGTTCCTTCTTCAATTTGGGGTTGTCAGGTTGTTAGGAGAAGACTTGACTTGTAGGGTCAATGTTGTTAGTTCCTCAAAATTTTGGGTTTATCAGGCTATTCGAGAAGACAGGCTTGGAGGGTCAGGTGCTTTGTAATTCAAGGAATTTGAATTAGTGGATTAAAGCCTTATGAATGAGGGGGCTGGATGTAGCCAAGTTAGTGGTGAACCATCATAAATCTACGTGTCTAATTATTTAAGCTTTGATTGTTTGCTGCCTCTGAACCCGATTGCTTCTCAAATTAGTAATTCATGAAAACCAACCAGCCTTAATCAAATTAGCAAAAAGTTATCAATTTTTTCAAACACAATTCATCCTCCCTTCTCGTGTTTGCATCTTCAGTTATGGAGTCCAATTTGAATCAACATATCAATGTCACCAACAACTTGTCTCGTTGATCCATGAAATACTTTCACCACCATAACACTGGGCTCTATACATGCTCCGTCAACAAATAGTTTTGAAAGTGTTGATTTCTGCATCAACTAGCATTCGCGCGAGAATATGGTCATGACACTTCACAGTGATGTGTAGTGTTTTATTATTCTCTATCCCCTCAAATGGTAATTCACCATCGCTAAAATTCAAACAACTACTAGCGATGATGTTACCGGCAACTCCATTAAAATAGTCGACAATGATCTCATGAGTAACATGGGTATCGTTTAAAAACTTTTATCAATGTCATTCTATATGCTTCAGAGTTCAATAAAAAGGAAAGAACAAATATCTTGGAAGGGGTTTGAGTTAGATAATCCACCACCTTATATTCATTTTTCTTGATAAACTTCAAAAATTTGTTAGGTTATTCTTTAGGCACCGTCTTTTTGCAAGTCTCTAGTCCTTTTATGGCATGATTCATAGTTTTTTCTATTTTTCTCTGTGATCTTCCTTTTTCTAGGTTGTTCAGGGGCATAGACTTGACCACTACAAGTGATCCCATGAATCTATGAAATATTGTGACATTAGTTGCTTTAGTTCCGTAGCTATCACTTGATTGATGATTGGCCAAATGGATGTGACTTCATAGTTCCATGGTACTGCCTTGGTACTTTCATAAGGAAAAGGGATGAATGCTTGGACAATTACTGGACTTGGTCCACTTATAGTGGCCTAAGATCCTTTTTTTCAATAGAGGATTTCCAATGGTCTTGGAAAAGATCTATTATTTCAAACGCACGACTCAAGGGTCAACACATGATCATCTTATGCACAACTTACTTGTATGAAATTCCTGTCCATTAATTCTTGTAGGAATTCCTTGAGCTCTTCATAGTTTTATATGGAACGTGAATTAGTTGGGTGAACGCCACAAATATTAACCTTTTTGCTAGTCGTCTCAATCAAGTTTAACTTGCATATCTCAACTGATTAATGAATTAGTTAGAGTTTTTACATGTTCTATATTCTTAATTGCACATTGGTCTAGTCCATCTTCAATGGCATTGACAGAGGGATTTACGTGGCCCGACAAGGGATTACCCATATTAGAACTGTCTTCCTTGAAGATAAGCCATTTTTCATTAATAAGTTCTTGCACTTTAGATTTTAGGGCTTAGTAATTTTAGACGGAATGTGCTATAGCTCCTGCATGGTATTCACATTTGGCATTTGGGCTGTATCATTTTGGGAATGGTGGTTCCAAAGGTTTCATTGGTCTTAGGACAACCATTTAATTTTGGAGTAGGTGAGGTAACAATTGGTTGTATGTCACAGGAATTGAGCCAAAATGGGTTATCTTCTTTTCTCGATTGGCTGGTGGTTTGTATTGATTCGGATTGGATTTTGGTTCCATTTGTTTTGTTTGAAGAATATGACAGGTGAGGGTTGGACAAGAAGTGGTTGATAATAAGGTGACCTTGAAGGGTAATATTGAGAGTATAGAGCTTGTGAGGTTGCAGCCACATATGGATAGAGAGTGTAAGGAATTTGGGGTATCGGTGGCTGAAAATTTGGAGGTCAATAAAAACTCATGGATGGGGAATATGAGACAATTGGTGTTCTCCCAGTTGTATTATCTTTCCTTGCCAAAACCCGTATAGCCTTTGGGATTCCATCACCATTGTCCTTCAATTGGCTAATATCACTTCTTGGTTTTGCTCAATTTCATCCATGATTTTGGAGTTTGCACGAGTCCGATAAAGGTGTAAGAAAACATCTTTATTGATTTTGTTTTTATATATAAAAAAATGTTTCTATAGGCATGTATTAAACATGAAAGGAATGAAGATGAAATCATTTAATTAATTATCTCTTTTTAACATGGAAGTTGGATGTGGTGAATCATAAGTCTTACATGAACAATCTTAACAAAAATGAATTATTAGTGAAGAAAATATGGAGATCGATAAACAAAATAGAAAGTCCTTCATTGATGAGAAAAACGTACATGACATTAAAAATTACATCGACTATGATATTTCAATCTTCTCTTTGAATAGGATAACCAATCTTCTCCCCCAAATCTTCTACTAAATTTTTGCAATATTCAACGAACTTGTAGACTTTGATCTGAGTATTGAGCTATGCATTACTGCATCAATCTCTTTTACATGCTTTGAAATTTTTTTTATTGCTTGATTAACTAGTATTGTCAATGTTGAAAAGCATACTTTCCAATGCTTGCCTTTATCCTCTAGCTCTTTATAGATCTCTTGATTCTACAACTGACTAAACAATATCCTAAAACAATTCTCCCAATATATGGTTTCATCCAATTCTCCCAATATATGGTTTCATCAAACTCCTTTTTTACATTCCTCTCAGAGATTGTTGATTTTTTCCACAATTTTTTTCCACATATAGGCCTTTTCAATAGCCACATTCCTTTCTTGATTTCGCACATCTAATTCTTAATTTGTACCTCCCAAATAATCTTGTATGTCAAGTTTATTTTCCTCTTCAATTTTCAATCTCTTGTTACTTCTCTCAATAAACCGATTCTTATAGACGATTTCTGATCGTAAGTTCTCGGTCTCTCGGGATAAATTTTCTAACTCTTTTTTGTCCTACTCAGATTTTAACAATTATGCCTTGAGTTCTTCTATTTATTCATTTGTAACAAAGGTAGGTCCAGGTATTTCTTGATCACTTGAGGGTGTATTGTGGAATGGAAATTTGATTTCTTGGACCCTTTTCTTCACCTATTGTTGATAAGGTTATTTTGTGCTGCAACTTCTACATCTGAGTACTCTCCTTTTTCTAATAACTATTTCCCAAGCTCAAATTATCCTTCGCAATGTTGGTGGGTCTACTATACTCATATTGTGAAAAACAAAAGCTTTCAATAACTTATCATATGGTTTTTTCAACATAGGGTAGCTAAGCTACCTCAGAGCTACCGAAAGATTGTAATTAATACATCCTTTGATTCCCATGAGAAGTACATTTGGAAAATCTCCACACTGGCAAATTACTTCATCCAACCCTTGTTCTCTATGATACCATGAAATTGTGTCCCCAATAAGGTTAGTTATATTCTTAGCCCATTCACGATTACTTTTAACTCCAACATGATACCATTTCTTGAACATATGAGACATGAACCAAGTATACAACATTTGAAGGCAACACAAAATTGTGTCACATATGTAAAGAGTAGTATACATCAACAAGAACTACGAGAACTAGATTTTGTTTATTTTTGTTAAAAGCCAGGAAGACATTGATGGCAACAAATCTACAAAAAGTTCAAGGTTTGGGAATAAAAAAATACCATAGATAATGAAAGTCAAAACATCGATAAAAGTCCCCCATTATTTTTTAATGACTAAATCTTGTGCCTTTTGCTCTAGATATTTTCTTGAAAAACCATGAATAACTCATTTTTTCTCTTTTTTTTCCTTGTCAACTATTTTATGTCAATTTTCAACACCTCAATAATTGTACTCATATTTCGATAAGGATTTCCTTTCTATGAGGAGTAACCCAATATTCGTTCGAATTCTTACAATGTTGGGGACAATTGAAAGTCCTAAAAGGTCAAACATCTTAAAAGAGGATCATAATATTGAGTCGTGAGGGCCTTTGTTTGCACATTTATTGCCAAGAAATTTAGGATCTTCCCATATTTATTAAAGAAACTCTCACGTTTTCATTTGATCATTGATGACCCTTAGACATTTCAAATTATGTTGTTTGAACTTTAAAAGTAATTTTTTTTCTTTTTTTTCGATCCCATTATCCATTTAATTCAACATGTGACTATGATCTTTATGATTCCCCAACAATTCTGAAAATTGATGCAAAATGTCATTATGTTTTATTTTTTCATTTAGAGAAAGAAAAAATGTCATGAGATATGAATGCAACTATGTAGAATTATTGTTGTGAATGCATGGCTTGTTCAGTGAAGCTTTCACAAAGGTGGTGTAAGACCCATAATTTTAAAGTACCATTTATGTATTTTTGATGTATTTTGGATTTTGGCTCGGAGGCTTTTAAGCCAAGGTTAATAATATTTTGGAGTTTTATAATCGAAAAGATATTTCGATGCCAATTAGAATTTCTCGTCGATAAATAAATTGAATTTAACTGCGGAAAATCCTTTACGGAGAATTTAAGGCGTTTCGGGTGAAAACGGTAATTTAATAAATATCTAGATTTTGAGATATTTGTTAAGTTATATTTATTATATTTATATATGTTTGTTTGGAGGGAAAAAAAAAGGAAACTAGAAGGAAGGAAAAGGAAAAGAAAATAGTATATAAAGGAAGGAAGGAAAAAGGAAGAAAGGAAAAACAAAGGAAAGAAAAAGAAAGGAAGGAAATTTCCTATTTTCCATCTCCTTCCTCTGAATCTCACGCGAGCCAACCAAATTCCATCCTTCTCCATTTTTCGTTTTCGTTGCTTCCTTTTCTTCAAAGCTAGTGACCCAAGGTTGGGTGAGAGTTAGATCAAGGTTTTCGCAACTCCACTCTTCCTCTTTGAGTCGAAAACGAAGAAAAACGGTTTTGAGATCCAAACACAAACCCCTCCGTTTCTTCTAGATCCGAACCTCATTTCTCGAAGAGACATAAGGGAAAGTTGCTCACCACCACGCTACATTGACAATTATAGGGAATATATTAGTCACTACTCTACAATTTATTTTTAAATATACGACATACAGTGCTAGTGAACTAATTTGGAAGCGGCGTTGCGAGCGGAAAATTTACCGGAATTACTCGCGGTGCCGGAAACGCGCGTTAAAGCTAACGTTGAGGTAAGGGCTCCTTCCAAACTTCTAGTTTGCATTAGGGACTTATCTGTGGTTGTGTGGGAAGGAATTTGTTAGGGTAAATGTATCGATTTGGGGAAAAACGAAACTAAATGCGTTATGGGTAAAACCTTAGAGTTAGGTTTTGTTTATATTGATGAATGGTTCGTGGTAAATGAATTTGAAGTCATTGTGTAAGATTTTGGGTAAATGAAACTCGTGTGTTTTGAGTAGTGGATTGTGTCGATTTGTGTTCGTTGTTTTTGACATGCTCTTAATTGATATTGATGAAATTTGATATGTGTATGGTTGGATTTGTGAATAAATGAATTGATATGTTTTGATGTGAGAATTTGTTGAGTTTGTGTTGTGTGAAATTTGAAAACCATTAAGTTAAATGAGTATTAAGAATGGGGAATCTCTTAATGTCTCGTTTACTTAATGTGCGTTTGTTTGTGAAAAATCGTTTAAGTTAACTGGGCGTTAAGAATGGGGAATCTCTTAATGTCTCGGTTACTTAATATTTTGTTTTGAAAACCGTTTAAGTTAACTGGACGTTAAGGAGGGGGAATCTCTTAATGTCTCGGTTACTTAATATTTTGTTTTAAAGAAAAATCGTTTAAGTTAACTGGGCGTTAAGAATGGGGAATCTCTTAATGTCTCGGTTACTTAATATTTTATTTTGAAAACCGTTTAAGTTAACTGGACGTTAAGGAGGGGGAACCTCTTAATGTCTCGGTTACTTAATATTTTGTTTTAAAGAAAAATCGTTTAAGTTAACTGGGCGTTAAGAATGGGGAATCTCTTAATGTCTCGGTTACTTAATATTTTGTTTTGAAAACCGTTTAAGTTAACTGGACGTTAAGGAGGGGGAACCTCTTAATGTCTCGGTTACTTAATATTTTGTTTTAAAGAAAAATCGTTTAAGTTAACTGGGCATTAAGAATGGGGAATCTCTTAATGTCTCGGTTACTTAACATTTTGTTTTGAAAACCATTTAAGTTAACTGGGCGTTAAGAATGGGGAATCTCTTAATGTCTCGGTTACTTATTATTTTGTTTGGAAAATTGTTTAAGTTAACTGGGCGTTAAGAATGGGGAATCTCTTAATGTCTCGGTTATTTATTATTTTGTTTGGAAAATTGTTTAAGTTAACTGGGCGTTGAGAATGGGGAATCTCTTAATGTCTCGGTTACTTAATGTTCGTTTTTGAAAATCGTTTCAGTAAATGAGTATTAAGAATGGGGAATCTCTTAATGACTTATTTACTGAATGTTTTGTCTTGAAAAGCGTTAAGTTAAATGAGAATTAAGAATGGGGAATCTCTTAATGTCTCGCTTTTTTTATGTGTGTTTCGGTAAATCGTGCTGACCCAGGATAGGTGGCACCTTGGTAAACAGTACGGGCCCGTGATAGGCAGTACGTTTACGATTTACGTTTGGTAAGTCGTGCTGACCCGGGATGGGTGGCACCTCGGTAAACAGTACGGACCCGTGGTAGGTAGTACGTTTACGACTTACGTTCCTGAGGGAATTGTGTTTGGTAAGTTGTGCTGACCCGGGATAGGTGGCACCTCGGTAAACAGTACGGACCCGTGATAGGTAGTACGTTTACGACTTACGTTCCTGCGGGAATTGCGTTTGTCCGTGAGAGACTGCGCAGGGGTTTGTCCGTGAGAGACTACGCCCTGGTTTAAGTTAGATGAGAATTAAGAATGGAGAATCTCTTAATGTCTCGTTTACTCGTGTATGTTTTGGTAAGTTGTGCTGACCCGGGATAGGTGGCACCTCGGTAAACGGTACGGACCCGTGATAGGTAGTACGTTTACGACTTACGTTCCTGAGGGAATTGTGTTTGTCCGCGAGAGACTACACCCTGTTGATTTGTGAACTGTTGGTTCATTTTGTTTGTGTAGTAATGTGTTATAAATGCTAAGTGTTATGTTTTGGAATTTGGTGATAACATGTTTGATTGCAATACCATTTCAAAATCCATGATGTCGTAGTAATTGTGTTATCAGTGTTAAGTGTTAAGAATTGGGATTATGCATGAATGTGATTGAGTTAGTTTATGAATTTTTGAAAGAATACACAGGTAAATCGATTTCCCAATCGATTGAATAGCAAACAGGGACTTGGCCAAATGGACAAAATCGATTAGCCAATCGATTTTGTAATCAGTTTTTCGAAAATCATTTACGAAATCGATTGCCCAATCGATTGGGCCTAAGTCAGGGACTCATCCATATTCGACCAAATCGATTTGGAAATCGATTGGCCATTAAGTCAGGGGCTCAGCTACCCTGTCAATCGATTTCCCAATCGATTGAATCAAGCCAGAGTTCAAAATTTCACTAAAAACCTTCAGGAAATCGATTTGGAAATCGATTGGTATTAAGTCAGGGGCTCAGTACTCACTCAATCGATTTCCCAATCGATTGATTTCAGCCCAGGATTCTGTTTCATCAAAATCCTTCACCCCAATCGATTGCCTAATCGATTGGCTCAGTGAAAATCCCCAGTTTTAGTTGTATGACTGTTTGCTCATGAAACTATCCATGTCTTGATTTGTTATGTTATAATTAGGGGATTGAGAACCTCATTTTACTTTTATTTTAACTGGCAAAGTATTGTATGAACTTTTCGCATATTGAAAATCCTGCTAAGGTGCATGCTTAGTTGAAAAGTTATTTTAGCATTTAAAACTTAAATGTTATGTGTTAACTGTTATTTTCGGTTGGTGACCTTTACAATTATTGTGGAAATCTGGGCTTTGCCCTTAGATGAGAGTCAGGACGATCTTACCGGTTCGTACCCTACGGACGGAAATGGAGATGGGAACGCTTGACTGCAGCTACGATAGGGGGATCTCACGGGGCGCGTGGAGATCAGTCAGGGTGTTTAGTTGTTTTGTAAAATGATCAGACTAGGTTGTCTTTCTTTTGTATTGCATTTATTTTAAAATGGAAAACTGTACCTATACTAATATTGTCAGCTTGACATGTTATTTTCGATGGGTTACATGTACCATTTGTTGTTGGGTAAATGGTTTGGATTTATAATTGGAGTAACTTTTCCGCTGCCTGTAAATTATAATGACTCAATTATTTATCCAAAGGCATTTCCTGATTTAATTCTTTGTTTTACTGTGTTTTATTTTAATTTCTTTCAAAAAAAAAATATACCCTCGCTTTGAAAAACGGGGTGTTACATTGTGGTATCAGAGCATAGGTTTAGTTTTCTTTGGGAGCTGTGGAACCTTGGTTATAGATTGTAGGCCGACCTTTAAGTTGGGAGTTGTCATCTGATCATGTGTCAGTTTAGGTGGTTTGAGTTGTCAAGTTCATAATTATTATTTTGTGCGGTTGTGGTCGGAAGTTATTCTTAGAATTATTGAAGTAGTGTTAAGACTCTACTTGATGATGGTTTTATAGGGAAACCATGCTGCCAAGGAGGAATGACGTTCCGAGAACCAATGCCAGTAGGAATGATCGAATGGCGGAGGCTATGAATAACATGGCTGCTTCTGTTGCTGCACAGACTGCTGCCAAGACTCAACGCGATCTCGAAAAGAGGGGAAGAGAGATCCGTGCTGCAGAGTCAAGAGGATTAAAAGACTTTCGTCGTTACAATCCTCCCAAGTTTGAGGGGACTGAGAATTCAGAGAAAGCAAATCAATGGATCCAATAAGTGGAGAAGATCTTCGAAATGATTAACTGTCAGGCGGGAGTGAGGGTCAACTATGCCACTTATCTGCTACTAGGAGATGCTGAGTACTGGTGGAGGAGTACAAGGTCGTTGATGAGATCAGCTCACGAGGAGGTGAACTGGGAATCTTTCAAAGGGAAGTTTTTCGACAAATACTTCCCGATGAGTACCAGGACTAGACTGGGTGATGATTTCCTGAAACTACATCAGGGGAACATGACCGTGGGCGAATATGCTGCTAAGTTTGAATCACTATCAAGGCATTTCAGATTTTTCCGTGAAGAGGTTGACGAGCCATTCTTGTGTCATCGTTTCCAAGACGGACTAAAGTATGAGATTCAAGACTTTGTCTTACCCTTGGGAATTCAACGTTTCCAGGTTCTTGTGGAAAAATGTAGAGAAGTGGAGGATATGAAGAATAAGAGAGCTAGCCGAGGAGGGAATTTTAACTCAGGAGGACCTAGTCGGGCGAAGTATCAGAACAAGGGAAAACAGGTTGCTAAATCTTATAATCGACCACATGATAACGATGGGGGACGGGATAACCCAGGGAACCAAGACCTTGAGAGGCAAGTGGGACAAGGTATACGATGTTTCCGATGTGGAGAAGAAGGACACTATGCTTATGCTTGTACCTTTAACAGTACTACTTGCTACAATTGCCATAAACCAGGGCACTTTGCAAGGAATTGCGAGGCTCCGAAGGTGGAACCAATGGTGGACGTAGCTAGGATTACTCTTCCTACTGCTAGAGGACAGGTGTATTGCGTCGGCGCTGATTTATCTAGCGATCTGATTCAATATGACTGTGCGATTACATGTAACCTCTTAACTACACTTTCTGATTCGGGGGCAACCCATTCCTTCATTGCTATGGATTATGTATATCGTTTGAAGTTGTCCGCGTCTACTTTACTGCTAAGACTTTGACAGTAAATTATGCATGTTTACTTTGTCAAATAACCATTCGGAATAGGGACTTCTCGATTAATTTAATTGTTTACCTCTACAATAACCCAAGATCATTCTTGATATGGATGGGAAGCCATATCACTGGTGATGATACATTGTCCTCAATGTGTCGGCGTCATACTTAGTGTTTAAGTTTGCTACTAGGTAGACGTTCCGTACAAGGTGGAACATCAGCGACCTGCTGGGGTGTTGCAACCTTTAGAGATTACACGGAGTACCATCGAGTATTGTATCAGACCGTGCTGACCCGAAGTTTACATCACATTTTGGGAGCGTTGCACGAAGCATTGGGAACGAAGCTATGATTGAGTTCACCTACAACAATAGTTTCCACGCAAGTATTGGAGTGGCTCCAGATGAGACTTTATATGGGCGCAAGTGTCAAACGCCCTTGTGTTGGTATAAGGCCGGTGAAAATATGATCGCCGGACCAGAGATGGTGCAACAGACTACAGCTAAGGTAAGGAAAATCAAGGAGAAAATGAAGACTTCACAAGATCGCCAGAAGAGTTACGCGGACAAGCGTCGCCGACTTTTGGAATTCGAACAGGGTGACCATGTATTTTTGAGAGTCACACCTACTACTGGAGTAGGTAGAGCCTTGAAATCGAAGAAGTTGACTCCGAAATTCATTGGACCATATCAGATTTCTGCACGAATTGGGCCGGTTGCTTATCGGATTGCATTACCTCCGATACTGTCCAATATTCATGACGTGTTTCATGTGTCACAATTGAGGAAATATCTCGCAGATCCATCTCACGTGATCGAACCAGACGCAATCCAGCTAAAGGATAACCTGTCGTTCGAAGTACCACCCGTGAGAATTGATGACAGGAAGATTAAGCGGTTGAGGACCAAGGATGTTTCGTTGGTCAAGGTGATTTGGAACCCAATTACTGGAGATGCGACTTGGGAGTTAGAGAGCAAGATGAGAGAACAACACCCAGAGTTATTTATCGATGCATAGTTTCGAGGACGAAACTAATTTTAGGGGGGGAGTAATGTAAGACCCATAATTTTAAAGTACCATTTATGTATTTTTGATGTATTTTGGATTTTGGCTCGGAGGCTTTTAAGCCAAGGTTAATAATATTTTGGAGTTTTATAATCGAAAAGATATTTCGATGCCAATTAGAATTTCTCGTCGATAAATAAATTGAATTTAACTGCGGAAAATCCTTTACGGAGAATTTAAGGCGTTTCGGGTGAAAACGGTAATTTAATAAATATCTAGATTTTGAGATATTTGTTAAGTTATATTTATTATATTTATATATGTTTGTTTGGAGGGAAAAAAAAGGAAAACTAGAAGGAAGGAAAAGGAAAAGAAAATAGTATATAAAGGAAGGAAGGAAAAAGGAAGAAAGGAAAAACAAAGGAAAGAAAAAAGAAAGGAAGGAAATTTCCTATTTTCCATCTCCTTCCTCTGAATCTCACGCGAGCCAACCAAATTCCATCCTTCTCCATTTTTCGTTTTCGTTGCTTCCTTTTCTTCAAAGCTAGTGACCCAAGGTTGGGTGAGAGTTAGATCAAGGTTTTCGCAACTCCACTCTTCCTCTTTGAGTCGAAAACGAAGAAAAACGGTTTTGAGATCCAAACACAAACCCCTCCGTTTCTTCTAGATCCGAACCTCATTTCTCGAAGAGACATAAGGGAAAGTTGCTCACCACCACGCTACAGTGCTAGTGAACTAATTTGGAAGCGGCGTTGCGAGCGGAAAATTTACCGGAATTACTCGCGGTGCCGGAAACGCGCGTTAAAGCTAACGTTGAGGTAAGGGCTCCTTCCAAACTTCTAGTTTGCATTAGGGACTTATCTGTGGTTGTGTGGGAAGGAATTTGTTAGGGTAAATGTATCGATTTGGGGAAAAACGAAACTAAATGCGTTATGGGTAAAACCTTAGAGTTAGGTTTTGTTTATATTGATGAATGGTTCGTGGTAAATGAATTTGAAGTCATTGTGTAAGATTTTGGGTAAATGAAACTCGTGTGTTTTGAGTAGTGGATTGTGTCGATTTGTGTTCGTTGTTTTTGACATGCTCTTAATTGATATTGATGAAATTTGATATGTGTATGGTTGGATTTGTGAATAAATGAATTGATATGTTTTGATGTGAGAATTTGTTGAGTTTGTGTTGTGTGAAATTTGAAAACCATTAAGTTAAATGAGTATTAAGAATGGGGAATCTCTTAATGTCTCGTTTACTTAATGTGCGTTTGTTTGTGAAAAATCGTTTAAGTTAACTGGGCGTTAAGAATGGGGAATCTCTTAATGTCTCGGTTACTAATATTTTGTTTTGAAAACCGTTTAAGTTAACTGGACGTTAAGGAGGGGGAATCTCTTAATGTCTCGGTTACTTAATATTTTGTTTTAAAGAAAAATCGTTTAAGTTAACTGGGCGTTAAGAATGGGGAATCTCTTAATGTCTCGGTTACTTAATATTTTATTTTGACCGTTTAAGTTAACTGGACGTTAAGGAGGGGGAACATCTTAATGTCTCGGTTACTTAATGAAAAAAAATCGTTTAAGTTAACTGGGCGTTAAGAATGGGGATCTCTTAATGTCTCGGTTACTTAATATTTTGTTTTGAAAACCGTTTAAGTTAACTGGACGTTAAGGAGGGGAACTCTTAATGTCTCGTTACTTAATATTTTGTTTTTAAAGAAAATCGTT
>PGTU02008432.1:0-19948 GCA_002896215.2 Cicer echinospermum
TTTTTCTCCAGTTTACATTAAAATCGAAGATCATTTTACAATATCACCTTAAATACGTATTTTCCAAATAAGAAGTTTTTTTTTTTATTTGAGAAAATAAATTATATGAATGCTTAAACATTTTTTTGATAAAATTAAATTTGAGAAAATTATTTAATATTTCAAGAACATAAAAACTTATCATATTTATCTAATAAATTACTTACCAATATTTAATTAATGATTATGAATGCTTAGCTTACATTTTGCAGGCCTATTTCAATATACATCAATTATGTCTTTATAAAAATATCTCTTATTAATTTAGCATCAGAAAAAATTACTCTTTTTTTTTTATTCAGGTCAGAGTCAACAATTAAACGTAAAGAAAACTAAATTAAAAAAATATAATTTAATAAAAACAATTCAATTGTACAACATAATGTTAATAAAAATTATATAAAAACATATAAAACTAAAAAAAAAGGAAAAGAAAAATTATAATAAAATATTAATATTATAATAACGTCCGTACTAGTCTCTAGTATTGTAATGAGTATTATTATAAAAACATAATCTCTAGTCTCTACTAGTCTGTCGTCTAATTTCGTCCGTACAACTAAATACCTTAGAAATATATATGTTGATGGTTTTATACATATAATAAAAATAAAAAATGAGTAAAGGAAAAGAGTATAAAAAAGGCGACCAAGAATAAGAGAAAGATAAGGTTGAAAGCAATGATCCACAAGAAGCAACAAATAAAAAAAATAAAAAAAGGTTGGGGGTTGGAAGCATTAGAACAGCTCAGACATAATAGTTTCCACTTGCACATAATCTAACCATAAAACCATTGGTGTCATTAAGGTCAACCCCGTTTTGGTTTTGTCTTTCTCTTTCAAAAAGTCAAAGACCAAGAACTTTCTTTCTTAGATCCACATATCCATTCACACACACACACACACACAAAATATATATATCTCAGAAAAAATAAATTATTACTTTTAATTTTCAACATAACTTTATTTACTTTTCAATTGTAATTAATATTTACTCTCTCCTAAAACAATTGTCATATTTATAAAAAATATTTATTTAAAATAATTATAATGTTTTATCAACAATATAAATTTAATTGTTTTTTTCCAATTATTTTTTATTAATCAATTCATGTTATTATAATTAAAATTATAAAAATAATTTAATAAAAATCTATTTTTTATGTATTTACCTATTTTTTTTTAAAATCCTATACGAAGGTAGTCAAATACGCCTAAATATATGGTACAAAGAATGTACTATGTAGGACACTCTCACAACTTATCAATAAAGATAATTTTGATAAATTTTTTTATTTTTTGTAATAACACATATAGAAAATAAACTCTCTACAAAGTTTATAGTTAGTTCACAAAAACTAATCTTTGAAATAGGAAGCAATAGAGTGCATGCATATTATGCGGTCGGGTTGTCAAGTGAAACCCTAATCTCACCATTTTCTCTCTCGCTTTCAGCCGCCGCCCCACCCACACTCTCATTTCCTCTCTCTCTTTCAGCCGCCGCCCCACCCACACTCTCAATCCTGCCGCCCCACTCACTCTCACAAAGCAGCCGCCCCACTCTCTCAAACTTTTGTCTCTGATACTCACATAAAGCCACATCTACAGCCTCACATCGTTGCCGCCGTCACTATCACCGTCTTCACCATCGTCGTCTCACCCTAGCCTTCACCATCGCCGCCGTCTTGCCCATCTGCGTTTCGTCGAAGTTACTCTTTTGTATTTGGATTTGTGTCACCCGTGGGTTGATTCGGTTGTGGAATTTGAACCCGAACCCGTCCGATGTCCACCCCTATCTAAACTTATCGATGGCTAAATCGGAAAAACTCAGACAATTTGTTGATGTACTCTTCTCCCATTCGTTGATGAATAAACTCAAACTCTTCTTCTTCTTCTTTCAGAAACCACGGACCAAAATGGCCGATATTGGTCATTGGCACGGCGGTGGCCGTGATATTAGTAGTGTTAGTGGTCCGTTGGTTGAAGAAGAGAGATCGGCGGCGGGAGGCTAAGAAGAAGAGAAGATCGGCGGGGAGGCTACGTGCAGTTGGCTGAAGCCTTGCAAAACTCTGCCTTTTTTTCATTTTGCTGTTTCTAGGTTTTTTTTGTAATTTTTAGTGTGTGAATGTAATTTTTAGTTGTGTGAACTTAATTTTTAAGTGTGTTAGGAGTTTAAAATGTGTAATTTGTATCTTTGAAAAGCTTTGTTTAATGCATAACTTCTATATTTGTTTAATGCAATAACTTATATTATTCTGTGATAATGCTGAGAAAGCGAAAGATTTAATAAACTGATTTAGTTTTGAATTTCTATTATTTGTTTAATGCAATAACTTTTATTATTTGTGATATGCTGAGAAACTGAAAGATTTAATACTGATTTAGTTTTGAAAATCAATCTAGAACTATTCTTTCATTAACAGATCAAAAGAAAGGAAAAGTCAGTTTCTCTTAATAGAGCTTACAAGCCTAGAAGTCGTCCCGTGACTCTTTCCTTGCCAAATGATGATAAAATTGTTACTAGAAACACATAGTTCTTGCTTTCTAGGTTGCAATTTTTGTTCTTTTACCATTACCAGAATTCTATCTTTCAATAATTTTGAAGTACAAATGCACTGTAATTCATAATCTGATATAGCAGCAAGTGGCCGACTAAAAACCGCCATAGCAGGATGATAGCAGATAGAGGATCATTTCTACCTATGAAATACAGACTCCGATATGGACACTTGACACGAACACCTCAAAACTGCTAATGTAAAAAAAAAAGAACAAAAAGGCCATGTTCTTTGAAACTTTAGTTTAGTTGTAGAGGATGTGTAGAACAAAGTTGTTGCTGAACAGTGAAATGAGTTGCTGGGCTTGGCTGGAAGAAATCCTTGAGCAGCAAAGGGATTAACCAACTTGATGATGGCTAAAACAATTATCTGAAATTCATTGGTTAAAGTTAACCAATGCTCGTCTGTTTGAACCTGTTGGTGGTTTGAACATCTTTTAAGATGTAAATGTATCTTAAAATAATAATAAAATTTGTATACTGAAGAGCATTTTGTCTCTTTGGCCATGCAGGTAATTGTTCGTAAGTGGGACACAAGAGGAAAGGCTAGTCAAAGTATCTGAGGAAGAGGTATACTTATGTGTGTAGATGTGAAACCATCACGAGCTCGGGTGAGTTGCATGTATTTACATTCTGTTAGTCAAGTTAGTACTTGTAAGATAGTATTGGGAACTTGGGCTTTTAGTTTATTTTCCCGCTTCATATAATGTGAGGAGTTCTCTGCTTTTATTTTATCTCAACAACCAACTAAAAAAAGCAAACTTTAAGGCAGGTTAACATTGCCCTGATCTGCCTCACCAGTTCAACCAATCACTTTTTTCCGATCTCCGTAATCTAATTTTTCTTATTTTCATGCCATGTAATTTTACCTTATTCGATTTTTGTTCCTTTTTATTATAGTGTTTGATATTGTTATAGCGAATATGATAAGTATCATACTATGATGAGGATACACTGATATTTTGTATAAATTGTATTACCCTACATGTTTATACTTGGAACTTCTTTCTTTTTCCGTCCAGTTATTTGCTTTGGTTACTTCTTTTATAATAATTTTCTCTATCACTATCTGTCCTTTGGATTTTAAGTTGCATTTAGTTCATACTTGCATCGGAGTCATTAGAAAATTCATGATTCATCTAGAGCTTAATAAGAAGACTTTGGTTTAATGCTTATATTTTTAAAATCTGTGTTGAATTTCATGCCTGTTAAGTCTTCCCATTTATGGTATATAGGGTTTATTATTTTCTTATCTTTTCCTTTAGGACGAAAGATATAGCCAGGCTGTTAAACATATGGAATTTGACGACACCTGGCGGCTTAGACAATCTTAGCCCACTTTGAAGATTGGAAGCGATTATCTAATTTCATTACAAGGAGCATCATCGAGGCGGCTTGGTATGCTATTTGCTTGAGTGAGGTGTCCTTCGTATTAAATTGTTTTATATTAATATTTTATTATTGTTATTTTATAGCAGAGCCCATCGGAGGAGAAATCAGTGTTGAATGTGAAAATGATATGTTAGAACACTCCTAAACATCAATGGAGGAAGCACTAGACAAAGCAGCTGAAGGTTGGTAGTCTCTGCAAATCTGGAGGCAAGTTTCTGAGAAAAGGATGTTATGGTATACCTCCATTCCACGTGTTGTAAAATGCCAAGGGGATGAGTGGACGGAACTGGCACCGTCTTTGAATCTTGACAAGGTAGGCACTTACATTGAAGGTCCATTCATTCCGGATTAAAAATAAGTGATTTTGACATATAGTAACTTCTCCGAAACATTATTTTCTGAGATTCCTAAGCGAAAAAGTATCCTATCCTTTGTGTCCGTGTCATCATAATGAAAATCACTTTTTTTTATGCGAACATCATCTATAAAAAAGTCACCTTTTTATGAAAATTTATTCAACACAGTTTCTCATTATAAGCACTTCTTTAAATTTTTTTTCTCTTCAGTTTCTTAATTTTTTTTAAAACTGTAATAAGCAGATAATCATCTCCTAAAAGGGATTGTTTTTTTAAAAAATGTGATTTTTTTTATTAAAAAATGCTATAACAAACATGCCCTGAATATTTGGTTCCAAAAAGTCAGTAAGAGGATAAAAGTGTTGAAATCAGTAATCTTACCTTATGGTTTTAGCCTGTTGAATTTTGCTGATTTGTGCAAATGTTTTATGTTGGCCTTCTCAGACACAATTGCTAGAGACTCTACTGGCAAAAGATTATGGAGGTTCTGAAGACTTGCTCCTTGGAGAACTGCAGTTTGCGTTTGTTGCCTTTTTGGTATGGTGGAGAAAACACGGTTTCTTTATAAAGTTGTTAGTGTACTCTTGTTAAATCCACTATGACATTTTGCAATATTGCAGATGGGTCAGTCGCTAGAAGCATTCCTCCAGTGGAGATCATTGGTTAGCCTTCTGTTTGGCTGCACTGAAGCAGTAAGTATAATTTTTCAGTCTTACCCTTGTTTTGCATATATGACATGCACAAACTATTAGCCTTTTTTCTTGGACTTTAAAATTTTTTTCGTCTTTTCATATATTTGTTTGCTCTTTTTCACCACACAAAAGTTAAAGATATTGATCTACTGATGCTGAAACATGAGTCATTTTAGATATTTTAAAGTATTGGTTGTTTATCAAAATTTTCCAGGGACATATTAGATATCACACAACTAATTATGAATTGCCATTATTAATTCTATGGACTAGCTTTTCAATTTACTTAGAGTGAATCATTATTTTAAGTTTTTATGATTGTTAAACAGCTTGTGTGGAGGGATTAGCAAGTTGAGCATTAAAGTGTTCCATGACATTTGCTTACAGTTCAATGGCATGCAAGATATTTGACTACATAGGTTCAAAATCGGCTTCAAGTTGTACTATTTCATAGATATATATTTTGTTTATATTTGCATGACTTTATGTATATCTTTTGCAGCCGTTCAACACACGAACTCGCTATTCACCAAGGTAAACTTAACAATGTTTTTAATGTTTGTTTCTTTAGGTGCAAACAGTCACATTTATTAGAATTGCATGGATTGCTATTACTTCATCCTTCTATTGTAATAATTGTGAATCTAGTCTGTAAACAATAAGCAGCTGAATCCAGATAGAAAATAAGCCACAATCATAATGCAAATTATTCATCAAATTTTCTTTCAGCACATAAAAAAAAGTTACAAAAATACTTTTGGTGCGCAATAATCCAAGTAATTTACTGTCCAAAAGTTCGATATGTTAGCAGTGTGCCATAATTTAGTACTTGTAATGTAAATTCAGTTAATGTTCTTATACATTAATTTGATAGGCTCTTGCATTGGTCGACAGTTCCCTCTTGTTTTCCTGTTCTTTTTGCCTCACCAAACTGATACTTAATATTTTGTGTATTCTTCTAGTTCATTAAAGTCATCTATTATCAACTAAAATATGGACTACAGAAAGATCGCACGGATGATACAGACCACCGTTGTTAGATGATTCTTGGCTTTCTACTGATAGCATTTTTGCACTATCTTTGCAAGTAGTTATATATATGAACTCGATACTTTAAATTATTTTGATCTATTACCTAGCTTTTCTTATTGAAAGAAAATAGATTGACGCTTGGTTTGATCAGTTATGATTTAAGATCTTGAAATTACAGTTCATATTGTGAGAACGTTTATTCTTGCGAACTAGTTGCTCAAAGTTCTGTCTTTTTAACTAACACTGCTTAGAATTTAGATCTTGTTTTCATTATGGATATTTGATTTGATTTGCTGAGTTCAAGTTCAACTAATGCTGTTGTTTTGAATTGTAGGACTTCTTTTCATTGAGCTAGATGGTCAGTTGTTGATGAGATCTTTTAAAATGGGTATGAGCTTTGACCTATGTCTTCATTTGCTAGTATACTGATTATTGATAAGTAGCTTTTTTTCCCACCCCTTTATATTCTCAAACAGCTTTGAAAGTCACCTCCGGATCGGTCAATCCACGAGAGCATATGGGAGTGGGAAAAGAAACCTCTTATTGATATTCACCCTCCCTACTCTCACAAGATTGATTTAGGTTGTCAAATAGCGTCGCTATAGTACAGAGCAGAATTTAACAACAAACTACTATTATTTTGCTGCCACGTGATTTAGTTCAAAGTGCTGTCAAATAGCAGCACCATAGCATTGTTAGCTAACACTAGTTTGATCACCTAAATCCATGATCCATGGATACCAATGGATAAAAAACCCTTCGGGATTAAGTTTTGGATATTTTCTCACTCTTAAGCTTCAGGTAAATAAATATGTTTTTTTCTCTTCCTAAACCCTTATTAATGAGTAAGGGTTGATAGAGGTTCAAGTACTGACTCCCATTAGATACTGGTATATGAATTTCACTTCGATATCCCTAATTATATACAACGCAAAGTATTACTTGGAAAACTACTCCAATTAGATTGGTGATCTTTTATTTTCATTTGTTAAAATTTTCAATTCTAATCAGATATCATAGTTACTCGCACATTTGCTTCTAGCTGCAATTGTTTTTGTAAAGATAAAAAAATGCTAATTGTACTAATGTTTTTCTCTTGGCAAACAAGGAAATTTAAGGAGCTGTTTAGAGAACAACCTAGGGTTGGGAGTTTCCAAAGAACAGTGCTGTTGATGGTTTGTATTTTTGAGGAGAATGATGAGGTCAGTGTGTACAACAAGTTTCTTTACTTTGTTCTGTGTGAATTTGTGTTAATCATCACCTTATTGGTTTGTTCATTTTGTAGTTTTCTCCTGTAGTTGAGATGTAGATGATGAAGCTTATGCCAATTTAGAATGTGGATCATATAATCTCTTGGCTATTAAAAGGGTGTTTCTGAGGAATCAAATCTTGAGCATCATGCCACTTGCAACTAGACACAAACCATTCACTCACATTGTACAATACAACATATGTAAATCCATGTTAGCAAACGTAGAAAGTACTTCAAGAAGCTTGCTATCCGAGTTTTGAAAGCTTTCTCTGCCCTCTGGTGAACAATGAGATCCAACTGACCTTAACTTATTTAGCACCCAAAAATATGTAGAAATTTTTCTCTAGTTTACATTAAATCGAAGATCATTTGACAATATCACCTTAAATACTTATTTTCCAAATAAGAGTTTTTTTTTTAATTTGAGAAAAATAAATTATATGGAATGCTTAAACATTTTTTTTGATAAAAATTAATTTGAAAATTATTTAATATTTTCAAGACATAAAAACTTATCATATTTACTTAATAAAATTACTTACCAATATTTAATAAAATGATTATGAAATGCTTAGCTTTACCTTTCAGGCCAATTTAAACACTCCAAAAATGAATTCTACTAGTTTATACTCCGTATAGTACTACTATTACCGGTATACAAAACAAATAAATATTCATGCCTATTTCAATGTACCAAAAAAGAGACCAATTGTAGTGATGGGTTGGCCCCGCATGATTTGCCAAAAATGCTTATCTTTCTTCTTTCATCCCAATGTCAAGTTTTACCAAATATAATATAGATAATTTCTACATTGGATTGATATTTAAAATATTGGATAACAAACACAATGACCAATATTGACTGACTTTTATTTGATAGCATCCATTTAACAAAAATAATTAATATGAATTGAGTTTTGACACATATATTTATTTTTTTATTTAGATTAAACGAACATTAATATGACATTGAATATAATCGTCTACTTATATATGTTCATTAAGCTCTTCAATTAAGCTCTTCAAAGTTTTAGTTCATTAAAAATTAGCTCTTCACACTGCATATATTGTTCTTTTTACCTTTTTTTTTATTCCTTTGTCTACTTCATTCATTAAGCGCTTCAAATTTTAGTTCATTAAGCTCTTCAATTTTTTAGAAGTTCACTTCTTTTGCTTCTGTGTTCTTCAGCTATTTTTGTCTTCATGTGTTGTTGCTTAAGTGCTAGAATCAAAGCTGAAAGCCCTCCAAGAAATGGTATATATCTATCATTGTTGCATGTGTTCTTTTCATTTATAAATGTTCTTTTTTCTCTTTTTTTCTAACCTTGTATTTAAAAAGTTTAAAACCTGTTTTATAATGATACTTAGTGGTTTTATGTAGATTAATTAATTGGGTTTTGGTGGAAACTAGGAAGCAATTTATGGAATTTTTTGGTTTTTGAAAAAAATATAATGATTCACTAAGAAAGGACTTGATTAATTGATATATCATGGAATTTTTTTAGTAGCTATGATGATGATGATGAGTTATGTGGTATTGATTTTTTGTACAAGATTGTGTAAGTTGTATTATTTTGGAAATTTGTAAGATCCCACTCTTTGTATGAGAATTTTTCTAAGGTATTCAATTTAAATATTCTTTGATTTGGTGGTTAAGAAAAAAAATCTAAGATGAGAAGCAGAGTTTTTAAGAACTTCACTTGGAAAGCTTTGGAACTAGCTTATTTATCTAATTTTTAAGTGTTTGAACTTTTCATTCTCTTCTAAGTTCTTACAACAACAAAAATCTAGAGTAAAACTGGTACAAAAAAAAAAGTGTTTTATGTATGCATCATGTTTTAAATTGCGGTTGCACTATTTGCAGAGACTTGAAAATCACAATATCTGCAGACCACAATTTAAACCATGGTATGCATAGTGCTAGTATGTTTAGAAGACATAGTTTCTAACAGAAAGAGACAAGCATTGTGTTAGAATGTTTTATATATGGGTTTATTTTGACATGTGGTAGGTTTGAGTTCAAAGGATGTAGCAAAGATAATGGCTTGAGTGGTCGCACCACTACCCACTACCGGGCCTCCAACTCCTCGAACTGGGCGAGATTTTGAATTCTTCAAATATGAGAGCTTCACCTTTAGTGAGCTGAAAATTGCTACAAGAAATTTTCGTCCCGATAGTGTGTTGGTGAAGGTGGATTTGGAGCGTATTTAAAGGTGGATTGACGAGCACTCACTCGTACCGGTTAAACCTGGGACTGGAGTTCGTATTGCTGTCAGAGACTTAACCAAGAAGGTTTTGCAAGGACATAGTGAATGGTTGGTGAGTGTCATTTCCTTGGAACCTCGCTTAAATCCCCGAGAATTAATACGTTTTTGTTAATGTCGTGAATGAGAATTGTATTTTACATTTAGATGATTTCTTCTTTAGATGTAACTAATTAGCCTTGTGCTATAGACAGAAATCAATTACTTGGGACAGCTGCATCATCCTAATCTTGTGAAATTGATTGGTTCTGTCTTCGAAGATGACCAACGGCTTTGGTATATGAGTTCTTGACCAAGGGCAGTTTAGACAATCATTTATTTAGAGTAAGTTAATGATTTTCCTTCAAATTTCTCTTATGCTTGACACTATTTAATACCTCAAACTCTCATTTATATAATGTTTTTGGAACAGGAGCTTCTTACTTTCAACCGCTTTCTTGGAGTATCCGAATGAAGATTGCTCTTGATGCTGCTAAGGGTCTTGCATATCTTCATACGATGAAGCAAAGTGATATATAGAGACTTTCAAACATCAAAATATATTACTTGACTCGGTAAGCAAGTTATCCTCATCACTCTTACGATTCAATTGTAAATGGCTTTTCTACGTTTCGTTTTGTTGATGACAGAAATATAATGCAAAACTTTCCGATTTTGGCTTGGCAAAGGACGGCCTGCAGCCGATAATAGTCACGTCTCTACGAGAGTAATGGAATACGGCTATGCGGCTCCCGAATTATATGGCCACAGGTACAAAACTTTACCAAAGTACTTATGAATTAGTCCTACATGATAGTATTTCTTTCACACATGACATAATCATGTCTTCTTAATTACTTCCCAGAAAAATATAAGCAAAAGTGGTTATTGAAAAATGATTATCTGATTAAAAATTAAGACCAGATATATCAATTTTTTCAGATGCCTTTTTGCTTATATAGTATCATGCATTGACTTTTTTTCTCCTTAAATGAGACTTATTCATCATCAAATGTAAAATGAACCATATTTAGTCTCTAGAAACTATGTTAGCTTGTTTGAAAAATTCAATAGTGTGAACTTGACTCTTCAATTTCTGACATGTTGCTTTGACATTGTATTTTTGCAAAGGTCATTTGACAAAAAGAGTGATGTATACAGCTTCGGCGTTGTGCTCCTCGAAATTATGTCCGGAAAACGTACACTTGACAACAATAGGCCATCCGCATAGAAGTAGTTCAATGTGTAAATGTAATAGAATAGAAGTAGTTCATGTGTAAAATGTAATAGAATTAAGAATTACAAAATCACATGATCAGTATCAGCATGTGGATGGAAATAACATTGGGGCACCTAGTCAATGACCTATTAGTCATAGTCACTAAGTAATTTGTAATAAATAGATTGCGTAGCATGTATAACATGTTTATCTTCATGTTGTTCCTAAAGAAGTGAGATAAAAGATATTAAGAGAAGACAAAAAAATTTGATCATTACAGAATTAGTTATTCAAATATGTTTTTTATTAATAATTCAAATGTTTTAACAGCTTAAAGTTTTAATTTTTTCAACTTTATACTACGTTGACGATGACAGTAGTTTTAACAACTACTACTTATCTAAACAATGTTTGTGAATTTCAATTACTACATATTTGAGTTTCAATTACTAATAATAAATAACACATGAAGCAATTTAAGGTAACAATAAACAAGATTTTATAGGAAACAAGCAGCACCTATGAACAATGATATAAATATAAAGTTTTATTTTAAATTTAAAAGTCTAGATATATATGACCTAACCATCACCAATTACACCAGGTCCTCCAAAATTGGAGAGCCGCAGTGTCAATCTCCTTTCCTTGATTAGCATAGAATTTAGCATTATAACATTGAGGTTTGTCAATGAATCTTTGTATCAAAAAATTGTTTGGTGAAAGTTTTTTCTAGAGTTATTCTGATATGTAAATATATCTAAAAATAACTCGCGATGATCAAATATATCATCAGAAAGTATCCTGAACCATTGGAGGACCAGGAGCGCCCGAAGTAGTTGTTGCTCTACCGCCCCATCCGACTTGATCAGCAGATGTCATGTTGGAGAATAAAGATGCTGGAAAATATCCAAGATTTTCATTTTCACTTGTCACCCACAATCTTTTGTTATAGGATCCTGGATACATTTGTGAACCATATACATACAATTCACTGATGATATTTTCTTGAAAATTTTTGTTGCAAAAATAATTAAATAAGTTTAATGTAATTTTTTTCTCTTATTGTAGAAATTTCAAGCATAGAGATAACCTGAATAATGGATATTGCGATCTCCAAACATTTCTCCACCATAGATAGATGTTTTGGCAAAAGGTGCACCTAAGTAATAACTTTTACTTGTTTGAACAAACCAGAACATAATAAATTGTAGCATCCGGTATTCTTGAAATTATCTGACTGTCATTGTTGAACAATTATGTAAATATTGAGAAATAAAGTAATATTATCATCATTAATCTTAAATGAAATAATAATATGAAAATTGATGATTATTCTCCTAAACCAAGAAATTATTTTATTGAAAAAGTTATGTTTTGAGTTACAAACTCTTAATTGTTAGAAAAAAAATTCAAAACGAGATTAAAAATCAATTCCTACCGGTCTATAGTGCATATAGATGAGTTCATCATCGTCGTATAACTCCGGTGCCACTAATATCCAAATTCATGAAATATCATCCATAAATAATGTGTACAAAAAGTATATATGAAAATATACATCAATAAAATGAAACTTACATGCCATCCAATGCCGATAAATTAGTGTTATCTATAGCTTCCATTTCAAACCCACATAACAGAGAACTTGATTGATCATTCAACTTTTACATTATAAATGCTATTTGTTCCACTAACTCCAAATATAAGAAAATATGGTAGGATTAACTGTTCTTAGAGAAATAGATGCAACCTATACAGAGAATAATTGATTTATAATTACTCATAGTTAAAAATAATAAAAAGTGAAAGCATTTAAAATTGATAAGAATAAAGAAAATTTACATGATTATTCGAATTCCCGTCAATAATAAGATTATTCAAAAATCGATTTGCCACGGATGAGATCTTCTTTAGTTGTCCTTCTAATAGGAACGGTTTCTATTGGACATTGGTCCTTTGCAAGCCCAAATGTGGCCTTAGTTGATGAAGTCTTTACACTGTGATTTTGAATTTCATTTTGAAAACTGGGTTTTCTCTAAAGTTAACAAAACAAAAACAAAAATTAATATTGAAAGAAATTAAAAGTTTATTCATATTTCTTGTCATTAAATTGAGCGCGAACCTGCAATTTATGATTAATTAACAAAGGATGATCAAAGGCCGGTTGCTTATTAATATCAATACAATCAACAATGTATCCAAATTTTGTCTATAGATACCAAAATCAAATAAAAAAATTAGTAAGAACATGTTCAACAAAAATAAAGCATAATCAAACAAGGAGAAGAATACATAGACATAAAAATTATGAAATACATGATTACTATTGACAGGAGACTTATTGATAATTTTTATCTGTTTCTCTATTTCCAAATCATCTTTCACTATATCATCAAATCAATGCAAGTGATGCTGCACCAAACACAAGAAAAAGAACAATATATGGATCATATTTTTAGAATATATTTTATAAAACAAAATGACTTAATATAAATCATAGTTTATTGTCTCTTTTTATAGTTATGATGCAAGAGAAATGCTAAATATTTTGCACCAAATTTTGGTAAAAATGATTAAGGCCATACATATACATATGAAATATTTTTTTATTTTGAACTGTCTATTTTTAATTATGTTAACAATTAATTCCTAGGATTATTTAAATAGCATTTACAAGCACAATCATCTATCATAAAATGTAATTTTGAATTGCTGAAATGGAAATTTGAGGCAGTTCAGATTGTATAGCAATAATTGTTTAGTGTGCATTAAATATTTGAATAAAAAATTGTTCCTTTCCCCATTTAACATATCAACAAAAAGAAATCAAATTCGTGAAAAACAATTAATTACAAATTACAAAATTTATCAAAAATAATAAATTCAAATTTTAAATCATGTTTATATGTTTCATAATCAAATTATTCAATATAATTAATATATGTCTATATATATATATAGTTGTCCAAATACAATGGTCACCTGACACTACTTTTTATATGAATATATTATAAGAATAACTTATCCTCGTGATAAATAAGATAGGATATATTATAAGAATAAGTTATAATTTTATCCAAATTCAGTGTTTGATGAACTAATATAATATAATAAGTCAATTTAAAATTTTATCTTATCGAGTCTTTTTAGTTAAAATTTTTATTCTTAATATGAATTGGGTTATAAACCATTAAAATATGGTAACAACAATAATTTACTCAATTACTTGTATAAAATTGAAATATAATTAAATAAATATAATTTTCTAAATATAAAAATATAAATCTAATCAGTTAAATATTTAATAACTAATTAATAATTCGATATAAACTTAAAAAGTAAAGTATTATATTAATTTAAAATGTATTAGACTTACGTCAACGGTAGTTTCTTGTTATAATAATTTAATAAGATTAGTTTCAAAATTATAAAAATATGAAAACTAATTAAAATTTTAAAATAAATACAATTTTTTTTACAAAGGTAATTAAACATATAAAATATATCATATCTTTATTTACATTCTAATATATAAAATAGAATTATTTAGTTACTCATATATTTTTTTTAAGTTGAGCTATTTATTTAGTAGTGTCAAAGGATATTTTTAAATAGAAAATTGTTTTATTACGCATTTAATATTTTAGTATTTTTTTGTTAATAATTTAATAATATTTTAAAAAAATATGTATTGTTAGTAAATGTTTTTAGTTCTAATATATAAGTTAATTTAATAAATATTGGAAAAAAAATATTGTTTTGTGTAACAGTTAAAAAACGATTTTTTATAGTTTGTTTTAAAAATTTTAAGTTTATAATAATATCTTATAAAAAAACATATATATGATTTTGTTTGCAATTTTTTTGCTTTCGGAAAAGTGTTTGAAAGTGATTAATGTTAGTAATATGTAGGGGATGAGAATAGGTGAGATCAAATTTTAAAAAAACTGATTCTGACTTACAATTAATTTTTTAGGTCTGAGTCTGACCAACGACTTACCATAGACTTTATTTTAATCTGACCTGACCTTTTTAAGCATGAGTGTGATCTATATAGATTAATAGACTTTAAAAAAAGTCTTAGTCTAATTTTTTTATTAAACAGATCAAGTATGTAACACCTCAAATTTTATAATATAGGTTTTATTAGTGAATATAATTTCTAAAAATAATTTTCGGTGGTATAATGATTTTGGCAAGTTATCATAATTTGACTTATTTTCGTTAATTATATTGATATTTCTATGATTGCGTGTTTGATAATATTATATAAATATGTGATAAATATAAATATTTTATTTCATTATTTTAAACATTTTTTTAAAAATAATAGTATTTTAGTAATATTTTAAAGAATAAGATTTTTTATAATTTTACGTGTATAAATGCGTACCCAGTTAATGTAGTATTTTTCAGTGTGTTTGACTACGTAGGTATATTTCAACTATTTATAACTATTTTTTATTTTAGAAATAGTTATCTTGAGAGAGTAATAATATTGTGTTTAATGTCCTTTATTTTTATATACTTGTTATGATATTGTGATTTTATATATATATTTAATATGATTTAGTAATTAATATAAAGTATTGATGTTATATTTATTTATTTTATAATGTCAAATATTCTCTAATGATGGTAGTATATTAATGCCAATATTTGAAAAAATATTATAATAATAATTATAGTTATTATTTTAAATATGAGAATTTTAGTTATTAATGTATTTTAAAAGAGTAATTACTTTTTATAAAATATTAGTTTTGAAATATTGGTAATTTTTCAGTAAATAAATTGTGTTAAAAATGTTTAAAAAAATTAGTTTTCATAACTATTGATTTTATTTTCAAAATTGATGTTTGAGTCAAAGCTTTGAAAGTCAAATCCTACAAAGAAAAAATTTATTATCAAGCAAATGTACATATCTATGAAGAATTTCTCTAAGTACGATGTGTCTCACTCTAATGAGCGCGCTTTTGATAGTGTCAAGTAGGCAACAATTGTGGTTCCAAAATAAACATAGCTAGAGAGAAATTTTTCATATAAGTCATTCATTTTAAAGTACTTTTTTCTAATTAATTTTTTTAATTGATCATAAGAAATATAATTAAGAGAAATATAAAGAATCAAAAAGTAGATGATTTAAAGATTTGTATCTATCTTATCATACAAGAATCTAATCCAATTAATATTAATCATGCACAAATTAATCATCTCAACATGTAAATAAAACAATAAGATAATTTAATGAGTAAACAATAAAATTCCAAAATAAAATAATAATTATAAACTAAGACATAGTAAAATGGTATTTCAATCAACAGATCTACTAAGATTATAGAAGTGTTTAAATTACTCATGAATAAAGAAGATAAAATAAATAATAATAGTATTCATCAAATTTAAAAATAAAAAAAAGGAAATAAAACTTAAAAAATAATGAATTTTTGCTCTAAAACTTTAAACACTTTTCTGGAACTTCAATTATTTCAAATCTCCAAAGTGAGTGTTGATTGATTATTCTCTTATCTATATCATTGGTTTTAGAATTGTGATGTGCCACCTTATCTATTTAGAGAAAACTTTTGTTATTATCTTTTTCTATTGGACCCATAGGTTTAGGAATTTTTTTCGTCTCTTCCCGCAGATTCCCTTTTTATTAATTTATAGTTTGTATATTTGTTTTTATCTTGTCAAGTGTTAGACTTTGCATTTTGTTGCATCAATATGATTCGGACTTTCAACTTGATCTTTTTGATCTAAATTTCATTTAATTAAACTCATTTTACCATATTTTCATCATTAATTTGAAAAATGAATAATATAATTATAATAGTGAAAATAAATTATAAAATAATATTATAAAGGATAAATATTTTCCTAAATTGTATAAAACATATTTAATCACTCCACGTTTAACATTTGTTTGTCCTCACAAAGTCTAACTCATAAGCAAAATTAAGAATAAAGAACAAACTAATCAAGCACGAGATATAAAGAATAAACAATAATAATTTAAATTTAAGGAACTATCAAAAGAATTTTAAATAAGACTCAATTTCATGCAATCAACATTATAAGAACATGATTCACACACATTTACGCTCACAAGTGTTTTAAAGATAAAGGAAATATAACACTCAAATTTTCCAGAAATACATTACTGTAGGCTTGTAATGATCATATACTCTACAACGACTCTCTCCTTTTCTTTCTTTCTGTGTCTGCTGGCTTTTCTCCTTAGTTCACCAACTTAGGCTGATCCAGAGCTACAACGCAATATGTTGTAATTGCTTAGAGGTTGGCTTTTAGAATGTTGTATTGGTAGACTAGAGCGGTACAATGAAATCTTTTAAATTAATTAATTTTTGTGGAACATAACTTAGAAATTATCACGCATATCAATACCAAGAATAACAATAATCAAAGGAGAAAACTATATAAATAGGACACCTCAAATTTTAACATGGAAAACTACTAAATAAAAATCACGAGGTCTCCCAAAACAAATAAATAACTCCACATAATCAATATTCCGTACAATCAAATCTTCATGTAACACTAAGAGTCAAAATAATCAGCTAATGGTGAAAACTAAACACTAACGACCACCACCACAAAAATAGATGTTACAACTAACTCTAGAGATACAACTACTATAATAAAATTATTAGAATAATAAACTCTAATTCAACTTTGTGGCAAGAATAACATACTAAAACTTCTGCCGAAACAATAACCGTCCACTGGTATCAATTCTTCTTTCTTTCATCAATCAACTTTTTTCCTCAGTGACACTCTCCTCTTTCTTTCCTTTCTTGTGCACACTTGCTTTTCTCCTTAGTTCAACAAACGTAGCTTGACCAAATAACACATACACATTTTTTCTTGTTTTCTTTCAATTGGTGTTTTCTCCCACTTGAGAGGCTCATCAATAATTCTCTCCTTCACGAATCAGGTGCAAAAACTGTCCATTCCGACAACCACACATCAAGTCCTCCTCTTTCTCATCATCATCATATCATCATATTATTATCTATATCTGTAATATTATGGTTAATTGTCTATAATATAACTTGACCGTTAATATAATTCGCAAAAGATGTTAATACATATCCTGACACAAAGTCATGCAAATTTATTAATATACATACTAATCCTTTAAAAGAAATAGCAATGGAACACATAAACACATCTATGGTTCAAAATAATTTCTTAAAAATTTTAACCAACTATAACATAAATTGTTATGTTGCTTTGTTTCTCCTGATCTTGATCTAAGTCTTTTTACATGAAAACATTTAAATACCGTGAGATGAGATTATATATCTCAATGGATCTTAAGAGGTTTGAACTAAATCATTTGATATTCTAATTCAGGATATACTTATCATCTAAGTTTCTCTTCCTTTATAAATTACTCTCGAGTTACCTTTTCGATCTCTAGCTTTGATCTTTCAAAATTTAAGTAATTAGACGTGAGTAATCTAATGACTTAACTCTACCTAACAAGCATATATAAAGACTGCATTAGTTTTACCAATGTGCTCTTCTTGTTGTAACTGCATTTTTGGTGATTAATATAATACGTCCGTAGTGGTTTCCCACTTCCCCTCGCTTTTGTCGTATATATAAACTGAAAAATTCATCTAGATAGAAAAATCTTATACTTCTCACCTTATCCATACATGATAGTATATATAAGAATACACACAATATATATAACACCACATAATTAATCAATTCATATATTATGAATACATAAAAATACCACACACTTACCTGCAATATTATGATTTAAGCAACATAACATAAAACATACTCATTCATATGATAAATACACTATTTAGTCAATTAAATCATATTAATCATATAATGTAAAAAAAAATCAAGGAACATATTATGATAGATTTTCCTAAACAACCTCAAATTTACATAAACAACACCAAAATGAGTTTTAAACTGCATAATCAACTGAAATAAATATATAAGTATCATAATGAGTAAACGAAACTCTTGAAAATGTTTAGATGTCTATGTTTATAGAAAAATCTTATTTATTTTCTATAATAAACCCCAATTTTGCAATTCAACAACAACAATAGACAAGGTCATTAAAATATGACAACAACTTTTGGTCTAACTTATAACTAATTTTTAGCATCAATATTCAACCAAATATCACAAAGTTTGTAATCAAATTTAAGGTAATTGAGTCTATTTTCTAGGAAACTAACAATCATTAAAGAATAAGGTCTATAGAAAAAATTATGACCAAACATTACACATATGTCCTGCAAATTTTAAGCTACAACACTCATTCAATTACACTAATTTGCTAATGAGTTTTTGTAAACAAAATGGTATAAATTATGAATAAATCAAGCAATGAATATATCAAAACAACATCACTCAACATAATTTGTCACAATAGTAAGAACAAGTTCAACAAAAAGGACAGCACCACACCCAGCAAACACCAAAAAATATGTCCCAATTATTTCTGCAATCACCTAGACAAAATCAAGAGAAAATAAATTAATTAATTCACATGTGTAATATTTTATTTTGCTCATAATTTTCGTGTTCAAAATTAATGTGAATTGTAACTTTGAGAGATTGATTTAATAGAACATGACTCATTCTTCATCTAATATGTTATATATAGGTTCGAATTTTCATTTGTCCTTTTAGAGTGTAGTCGATATAATTTATTCTCACAAGTGCTTGTTGTCTTGAATTAGGCGCAATTATGCAATTACGCGGGTTAATATTCTCTATTTTGTTTAAGAAATAGATAATTCTTTTACTATAATTTTTTGTGTGTATTGATTGACACACATGTTTTTGATAGTTTCGAAAGTGTTTTCGAATTTGACTTTGTAAATTATATATATTAGTTAGAACATTAAAAATATTGACTTTAATTATAACAAAAGTATCAATTTGCTTACATGAGAAATATGTAGGCACATTATATTATTGGGAAGTTTTTTTTTTTTTTTAGGGAATATTATTGGGATTGGGAAGTTATAACAAATATCATCCTAGATTTTTTATAGGACAGTTTTGAAAATGTAAACAATCCCAAATCCAATTATTCAGTGCAACATTATTTTTAAAATTTAATTATTTTTTTATACACTTTTTCCATAATAACTTAAAAA
>PGTU02008433.1:0-13672 GCA_002896215.2 Cicer echinospermum
AAACCATAAAAATTAAGGCTTGTTGTGAATAACTTTGACCGCAGGAAATATGGGATCAAATGGTGGCTCAAATATTACTCCATTAAGAAAGACCTGCCATTGAGACGTTCTTAACCTGATGTGAACAACATTAATGAATCTTGCTCGGAAGTTGAAGAAGTACAACGTGTAATCTTTATGGGAAATTCGGTAAGATTTCTTGATTTACTTGAAGTTAATGTACAAGTGGGATGCCCTACAGCGTTGGCCCAATTCTATGATTCCTCCTTTTAGGTGTTTCACTTTTTTAGGACTTTCAGTTGGCTCCAACGTTGGAAGAGTTCGAACTAATAATGGGATATTCCCGATGAATGGGAGTAACCTTTACCAATACATGAAACCACTATCCCTCACTGAAAACAATTGCTGAAACGTTTGATATCCCTATAAAGGAAAAGAAGCACAATAGAACCAACAAAGATAATTTGATTGGATTCCAATAAAATATCTTGAGGAGAAAGCAGTAAAACTTAGCAAGAGAGATGGAAATGGGACACCTTCATGGATGTGCTGGCCTTAATTATATATGGAATGTTTTATTTCCAACTATTAAGGATTTTGTGGATTTCATGGCGATAGACGTCTTTTTGGCTTACAATGCATAGAGGGGAATTCAGTACAGGCAGTTTTTGGCTGACGTTTACTGCACGCTCGACTTCCGTCATGAGAAAGAGGGGGCCTAATCCATTGTTGCTCACCAATACTCATATTTTGGTTTTGTCAAACATATTTTTCAAGACATGCATCAATTAAAAACTAAGAGCAAAAGGAATGGGCCAACGTTCTAGCAAATCTCAACGAAAGAACGATTCAATGGTACTCCCGGAGTCAAGATATAAATGAAGTGATTTGTAGATGCGGTGTTTTCGTAGATGTTCCCCTCATGGGAACCAAAGGGTGTATAAATTATAGTCCCTATGTTGCATTGAGACAATTGGGTTATCCTATGACAAAACCCCCAATAATGGATGTAACAAAATCTTTTGTTATTCATGGACGAGATGGTTATGATGCTAGCTTGTTGAGAAGAATACGTAAGTCTTGGAAGATGTTGTTTAGAAGAGGACAAGAATTAGGGCCTAGAAGTTGTGGTATAGGAGAGGAATATCATAATTGGGTGAAAAGGAGGGCATTAGAGGTCAAGTTGCCTTTTCACAGCACCATCATTACTCCCCGAGGTAGTAACAACAGAATCTTTTTTTAGCACTGAAGATTTTTAGAGGCCGACTTAGCTCTCAAAGGACAAGAAATTGAAAAAAATTACAAAAAAGAATTGGAGATGGCTCACCAGGCTTATAGAGATATGGAGTATAAGAAATACCCAACAATCCCTTATCCTTGAGAAAGTACAAAAAAGAGCAAGAGAGGAAGAAGAAAGCAAGAGAGAGAACTCGAATCTGTTTGCGGGGTGCGAATGAAGAGTTAAGACTCAGACGTCAGAAAGGGATGATGCAGTGATTGAAGGTCTTAGGCTTAAAGAGTTGCTAAAGAAATCTGGGGAAAAGCATGAAATCATCCGTCGGCAAGAAGCAAATCTGAAGCAACAAATAGAGAGAGGGTAAGAGCGGAATGTGAAAACAAGATCATGATAGAAAGGCAATGCCAAGAAGAGATCATCGAAGCATACCGAGTTGAACTTGCAAGAAAAGAAGACGAGATGTATACACAAAAAGACACTATCGAGAGACTTGTTCAAGAAGGAATGTTTTGGATGGATCGTTTCTCCAAACTAGTTTATTTGACCAACTCTGCTATCGGAGAAATTCCACCATTATTAAGAGCTGCTGACGGGATGGCTAATCCTCTCTCTACCCCTCAAGAGATCTCCATTTTTATTGAACATTGTAAAAGTTTAATCGAGCAAATGAAAAAAAATTGATGGCTCATTAAATTTTCAAATTTCGTGTTTAGATTTCTACTTTCGTTTTGTGGCAAAACTTGTATCTTACTTTTTCTCAATAAATTAAATTTGGCCCCACTTTTGATCCCATGGCCTCTCTTATTGGTTAAGATATTCACAAACAAGCAATAAATATGTCTTTAACATTCATGCACAATTACATTTTCATACATCACATTGCATACTCATGCCATATTCTTTCACAGAAAAAATAACACAACAAACAAAAAAATTTGGTGTTACGACACCGTTATCGGACACGATCCCAGTCAAAAATCATGGATGAGCTAGAGCAAACAGAAATAAGAGAAGATGTGAACCAGCTCAAGGGGCAAATGACCAAGATCTTGGAGATTTTACAAGCACTCGGGAAATAGAAATGATGGGAATCCTTTGGTAGATGAGGAGGTGCCCCAAAACACTCTTGTTCACCCAACGGGCGTCGTTCCACACCTTTTCACCAATTATCAAGAAGGGAAGGCACAACAATTTCCACCTTATGGTCTTCCTCCAGGTTATACCCACCCATAGACACTCATCTCCCCCAACAACAATACACTGGTCGTGGCTACAAATCCACAACATGGTACTGGCGAGTTCCCTCAAGTGCAACCTTCACCCCTTACTTCGGGCTTTCCTGGCTCTTCATCGCAAGGAAAATCTACCGAAGCTAAGCCGGTGATGTTAAACATACACCATGAATCTCGACCGCTCGAGAGCAATCAATCCCAAGAAAAATGGCAAGCCTTGGAAGAACGCTTGAGAGTTGTCGAAGGGGGAAACAATTATGGATTTGATGCTTCAGACCTATGCCTTGTTTCTGATGTTATAATACCTCCGAAATTCAAATTGCCTGAATTCGACAAATACAAGGGAACTACATGCCCCAAGAACCATCTTATTATGTATTGTCGAAAAATGGGTTTTTGCGCCCATGACGAAAAACTGCTAATCCACTTCTTTCAAGACAGTTTGACAGGAGCTTCCCTGAGTTGGTATATGCACCTTGAGCGAGCTCATATCAGCTCTTGGAAAGATCTGGTGGATGCCTTTTTGAAACACTACAAATATAATCTCGACATGGCTCCTGATAGAATCCAGCTGCAAATATGACAAAACGAGGCAATGAAACATTCAAGGAATATGCCCAACGATGGAGAGAACTAGCTTCCCAGGTTGAACCCCCCTATCTGAAAAAGAAATGGTGACCATGTTCATAAACACTCTTCAACCTCCGTTTTATGACAAAATGATAGGAAGCGTTTCATCAAATTTTTCGGATCTCGTCATCATAGGTGAAAGAGTAGAAATGGGATTGAAAAGCGGAAAGATTGCTTCTGGCTATACCGGATTAAATAACACAAAAAGTTGCCCGCAGGTGCGAATAAGAAAAAGGAGGAAGAAAGCCATTTTGTGGCGTCAAACCCAGCTAATCCTTCTTTCGTGCGTCGCCCTTACGCTGCTGCAACTTCACAAATCTCAGGTACTCTAAATCAACACTTACAAGGGAATCAAGATTCATATGAAAGTCAGGGGAAAAACTATCGTGGGAGGAAGTTCGTACATTTCGACCCAATCCCTATGACCTATGCAGAGTTATTACCGCATCTGGTTAGCAATTCTATGGTTGCACTATGTCCCGGGAAACTATAGAACCACCCTACCAAAAGGATATGACTCGAATGCCGTGTGTGATTACCACTCTGGGGCTGTAGGACACTCTACTGAAAACTGCTTAGCTTTAAAATTTAAGGTGCACGATTTGCTTAAGGCTGGATGGTTGAATTTTAAAGAAAACGAGCCTAGCGTGAAGAATAATCCTCTACCAGTCCATGGTGGGCCAATAGTGAATGCAATCGAAGAAAATCACCAAGTAATAAGGGAGGTCGAGAAAATTAAGGCCCGATGGGACTGATTTTCTCTGAGTTATGTAAATTTGGGTTAATCCAAGGAAATGTCGATGTGAAAGCAAGATGCAATTTCCACCTCAATGAAGATCATTCCATAGAAGAATGCAACGAGTTCAAAAAAGAACTTCAAAAATTGATAAACATGGGCACCATTCAAATAGGTCGTTGGGAAAAGGATGACGGTATGATTGCAACCCAATCAGAAGAAAAACTTGGCATAACCATCCCAAAGCCATTGGTCATTCATTTCACTAAGGAGGAAAGTATGAATGCCCCTGGTGATTTGAGGACCTTAATAGTTCAGATACCAAGCCCTTTTTCATATAAAGACAACAAAGCCGTACCTTGGAACTATAATGTAGAGGTACATCTAGCTAAACAGAAGGACAAAGATGTTTCTAGCTCTAAAACCACCGCTGTCACAAACGTTTCAGGAATAGGAGGAATGACTAGAAATGATCGGATATGCTCCCCAGGAAAATCACAAAGAGAAATGAGAGTGGTATTTGAGAAGGCATACACAGATAAAGAAGAAAAGAAAGTCGAAAATGAGAAAGTGGAAAATGAGGTTTCTAATGAAGAAGCTCAGGAATTTCTCAAAATCATCAAACAGAGTGAATACAAAATAGTCGACCAACTCAACCATACTCCTACAAGGATTTCATTGTTATCCCTATTGATGAATTCTGAGTCCCACCGGAAGCTATTGATGAAAATACTAAATGAGGCTCATGTCACTCACGACATCACCGTGGACAAATTTGGAGGCATCATAAATAACATCACAGCCAACAATCACCTAACTTTCACAGATGATGAGTTGCCGACCGAAGGGAGAGGGCATAATAAAGCACTACACATATCAGTAATGTGCCTCGACCATATAATGTCAAGAGTCCTCATTGACAATGGCTCCTCACTGAATGTCATATCCAAATCAACATTAGCAAAACTACCTTGTGATGGTACATATATGAGACCAAGTCCCATGGTTGTTAGAGCTTTCGACGGGAGTCGCAGAGAAGTAATGGGGGAAATCGATCTCCCAATTCAAATAGGCCCGGTCACATTCGAAATCACGTTTCACGTGATGGATATTGTACCCGCTTATAGTTGCTTATTGGGGAGGCCATGGATCCATTCTGCCGGCGTAGTGCCGTCAACCTTACACCAAAAGCTGAAGTATATGATAAATGACCAATTGGTAATCGTATCAGGAGAAGGAGATTTGTTGGTGAGTAATTTGTCCACCACACCTTATGTTGAGACAACAAAAGACGCTCTAGAAACTGCCTTCCAAACACTAGAAATCGTGGACACCGCTTATGTCGAAACGACACCTATAGAACCACATATGTCCAACACTGCTATTATGGTGGCTAAGTTCATGTTGAGTAGAGGACACCATCCGTGGCACGGGTTGGGGAAGGATGAAGAAGGGCTCAAAGAACCGGTGGAACTTCCTGAAAATAGAGATAAGTGGGGTTTAGGTTACAAACCCACCAGGGATGACAAACGGAGATTGGTCAAAGAGAAAAAAGAAAAAAGATTAGCTCGAATTGAAAATCGAGAGCCAAGAATCGAAAGGATTCCCATCTGTGACATCCGACGGAGTTTCCAAAGTGCAAGACCAACAAGTGAAATCCATATTGCGGCAGCTGAAGATGACATGTTTGATGGGGATGCCAATTGGATTCGCCCGTGTGGTGTAGGGGCAGAAATCAGGAATTGGAAAGTAGTCAAGTCACCTATGATATTTAATGCAATTCCAATGTAATTCTAAAAGCATTATTACTGTTACTAAGACCTTAAGATGTTTCATTATATTTAGGATGGATACAATGTTGTTTTTCCAATACTTTGAATTTCAATAAATGCATTCTCATTTTGTTTTCTTATTGTTCTTTCTTATCACTTTCATATGTTATATTCATTCGCCATTTTTTTTTATTTCTTTTTTTATTTTTTAATTTTTTTTTTCTCTTCTCCTTCTTTCTCCTTATCCTAGCCTTGAATCCTGCAGATTTGGGAATAGTTCATTCACAGACGACTGTACTAAGATCTCGTTGCATAATCTTAACCATCTTGTTAGTCAAACAGAAAAAGATAATGAAGAAGATTATGAACCCCCTCTAGATTTGTTAAGAGCGGTAGAACGGGAAACTCAGGGTATCATGCCCTTTGAGGAACCGATAGAAATTGTTAATCTAGGGACTGAAGAAGGAAGGAAAGAAATTAAGGTTGGCACCATCTTAAAGAAAGAAGTATATCACAAACTAATCCAACTCTTACATGAATACAAAGATGTTTTTGCCTGGTCGTATCAGGATATGCCTGGATTGGATACTAGCATAGTGGAGCATAGATTGCCCTTAAAACCCGATTCTTCTCCGGTGAAACAAAAATTAAGGCGAATGAAGCCTGATATGTCATTAAAAATCAGGGAAGAAATACAAAAACAATTTGACGCAGGATTCCTCGCTGTGGCAAATTATCCCCAATGGATAGCCAATATTGTACCAGTGCCAAAAAAGGATGGCAAAGTACGAATGTGTGTCGATTATAGGGACCTTAATAAAGCTAGTCCTAAAGATGATTTCCCGTTACCTCACATCGATATTTTGGTTGATAATACGGCTCGCCATTCACTCTTCTCTTTTATGGATGGTTTCTCTGGGTATAATCAAATTAAGATGGCAGCTGAAGATATGGAAAAAACGACTTTCACCACTCCTTGGGGAACGTTTTGTTACAAAGTAATGCCTTTTGGTCTGAAGAACGCTGGAGCGACCTACCAAAGAGCTATGGTAACCCTATTCCATGACATGATTCATAAAGAGGTCGAAGTTTATGTAGACGACATGATCGCTAAGTCACAAACAGAAGAAGAACATATTATTGATCTAAAGAAACTCTTCAAAAGACTTAGAAAGTTTAAGCTAAAGCTCAACCCCTCCAAATGCACTTTTGGGGTGAGATCGGGCAAAGTATTGGGATTTGTGTGTTAGTCAGAGAGGAATAGAGGTTGATCCCGATAAGATTCGAGCCATTGCAGAAATGCCTCCCCCGAGTACAGAAAAAGAAGTTCGCGGTTTTCTTGGGAGACTAAATTATATTTCAAGATTTATATCACAACTAACTGCTACTTGTGAACCGATATTTAAACTTTTACGGAAAAATCAAACAGTTGTGTGGAACCAAGAATGTCAAAATGCATTTGAAAAAATCCGACAGTATTTGCAAAATCCTCCAATTCTAGCCCCACCAGTTCTGGGCCGACCCTTGATTATGTATCTTACAGTCCTCGACGGGGCCATGGGATGCGTACTGGGGCAACATGATGAAACAGGAAAAAAGGAGCATGCCATTTATTATCTAAGTAAAAAATTTACAGATGCTGAAACAAGATATACAATGTTAGAACGTACTTGTTGTGCCTTAGCATGGGCGGCTCATCGCTTGAGGCAATACATGCTTTGCCATACAACTTATTTGATATCCAAAATGGATCCAATCAAGTACATTTTTGAAAAGCCCGCTCTCACAGGGCGAATTGCTCGATGGCAGGTGATGTTATCAGAATATGATATTACATATGTTACTCAGAAAGCCATCAAAGGGAGTGCCTTAGCAGATTATCTAGCTAATCAACCTGTTGATGATTATAAATCAATGCAATGTGAATTCCCAGACGAAAGTATCATGGTTTTGTCTGAAGAATATGATGATGGAAAATGGACCTTGTTGTTCGACGGGGCCTCAAACATAATGGGGCATGGGATTGGGGTTGTTTTAATATCTCCAAAAAAGAAGTTCATACCTATCACGGCGCGATTGTGTTTTGATTGTACCAATAATATGGCAGAATATGAAGCTTGCGCCATGGGAGTTTTGGCGGCTTTGGAATCAAAAGCAAAAGTTCTAGAAGTATATGGAGATTCAGCCCTAGTCATTAATCAGCTTAACCAAGAATGGGAAACTCGAGATAAGAAGTTAATACCTTATTTTACCTACATAAAAGAATTGTCTTTAGAATTTGACAAAATCACGTTTCACCATGTCCCTCGAGAAGACAATCAATTGGCTGATGCTTTGGCTACTTTATCATCTATGTTCCAAATAAATCGAAACGATGAAATCCCATCAATTAAAATGGAGAGTCGAGATTATCCAGCCTACTGCCATGTCATGGAAGAAGAAACTGACGGAAAACCGTGGTATCACGACATCAAACATTATCTTATAAATAGAGAATATCCTCCCGGAATATCGGAGAATGAGAAAAGAACTTTGAGACGGTTATCCGCGAGCTTTTTTGTGAACGAAAATATTTTGTATAAGAGGAATCACGATATGGTACTCCTCAGATGTGTTGATGTTAATGAGGCGAAGGAAATTCTACAAGATATCCACGATGGCTCTTATGGGATCCATATGAATGGACACGCCATGTCTAGAAAGATTCTTCGGGCCGGATATTATTGGCTCACCCTAGAAAAAGATTGTTATAATTATGTAAAGAAATGTTATAAATGTCAAATATATGCTGATAATATCCACGCCCCACCAGTACCCCTGAACACCCTTTCAGCGCCCTGGCCATTCTCAATGTGGGGCATAGACGTCATCGGAATGATCGAACCGAAAGCATCAAATGGACATCGCTTCATCTTGGTGGCAATTGATTACTTTACCAAGTGGGTAGAGGCAGCTTCATACGCCAATGTAACCAAAAATGTGGTAGTCAAATTTTATAAAAAGGGAATTAATATGTCGTTATGGTCTACCAAGCAAGATCATTACTGACAATGCCACAAACCTAAATAACAAAATGATGGATGAATTGTGTGCCACCTTTAAAATTCAACACCACAATTCGTCCCCGTACAGACCAAAAATGAATGGTGCAGTTGAAGCGGCAAATAAAAACATCAAAAAAATTATTCAGAAAATGGTTATAACATACAAAGATTGGCATGAGATGTTGCCATTTGCACTACATGGGTATCGTACTTCGGTACGCACTTCAACTGGGGCAACCCCTTTTTCCTTAGTATATGGGATGGAGGCTGTGCTACCTATTGAAGTAGAAATCCCCTCGCTCAGAGTATTAATGGAAGCTAAACTAGAGGAGTCGGAATGGATACAAACGTGTTTTGATCAATTGAATTTGATTGAACAAAAAAGGTTGGCGGCCTTATGTCATGGGCAATTATATCAGAAAAGACTGAAGAAAGCGTATGAGAAAAAAAATACGTCCTCGAGAATTCCAGGAAGGTGATCTGGTGCTGAAAAAAATCTTACCCATTCAAAAGGATTATCGTGGGAAATGGACTCCTAACTATGAGGGACCATACGTCGTGAAGAAAGCTTTCTCAGGTGGAGCTTTGATCCTTACGAATATGGATGGAAAAGATTTAGCTCTTCCTGTAAACTCAGACGCCGTAAAAAAGTATTATGCTTAAATAATAAATACCCGTTAGGTTGAAAACCTGAAAAGGCAACCTAGGCAAAAATTAGGGTACAAAAAATATACCCGCTAGGTTGAAAACCTGAAAGGGCGACCTAGGCAAAAACTATGGTAAAAAAAAAAAAAAAAAAAAAAAAAAAAAAAACCGCTAGGTTGAAAACCTGAAAGGGCAACCTGGACAAAAATTAGGGTGCACAAAAATATCTGTTAGGTTAAAAACCCAAAAGGGCGACCTGAGAGAAGAAGAAAAACAAGAACAAAGAATATATACTCGAAAAGACAAAATGAACAATATGGATCGGATTATCGCATGAGAAGTTAGTACAGTCTACCTTGGAATTACTAGTAACCAAGTTGGGTCTCTCACCCATTTCTTTTGTTTTATCTTATGTATATTCTTTTTTTTTCTTACCATTGAATTACTAGCAACCAAGTCGGGTCTTCCACCCATTTCTTTTGTTTTATCTTATGTATATTCTTTTTTTATTTCAATATATTCATATATACTGTTATTACCTTTATAATTTAACTCTTTTTCCTGAATGCATCTTATGATTATCATGTATTGGAAAGTAAAACATATTCCATACCTCGATACAATGAATTGCAATAAAATCGGATATAGTATAGGTCGTTTACAGTACAAGGCAGACAACAACATGAGATCCAACGTCACATCACAATATTTCTTCTTCAAAAAAGAAAAAAAAGAAAAAAAGAAAGAACGGAAGAAAAAGAAAATAAAAGAGGACAAAAAAAAAAGGAGATCAAAGATATCACGTTAAAAAAAAAAGAGTATAAGTGCTTTCTTTCATTCATGATTTGAATGGTCGTGTCCAATAAAAATATTAATAAAAACCGACATATTCATTCATTCATTCATTCATTCAATTTATTCATTCGAGATTCATTCCGCATTTTGCAAATTTAAAGCGAGAAAACGACCCGCATGTTGAAGCCGGGAAAACGACTCGCACCCAAAGCCGAGAAAACGACCCGCATGTTGAAGCCGGGAAAACGACTCGCACCCGAAAGCCGAGAAAACGACCCGCATGTTGAAGCCGGGAAAACGACTCGCACCCAGAAGCCGAGAAAACGACCCGCATGTTGAAGCCGGGAAAACGACTCGCACACCGAGAAGCCGAGAAAACGACCCGCATGTTGAAGCCGGGAAAACGACTCGCACCCGAAGCCGAGAAAACGACCCGCATGTTGAAGCCGGGAAAACGACTCGCACCCAGAAGCCGAGAAAACGACCCGCATGTTGAAGCCGGGAAAACGACTCGCACCCGAAGCCGAGAGCCCGCATGTTGAAGCCGGGAAAACGACTCGCACCCGAAGCCGAGAAAACGACCCGCATGTTGAAGCCGGGAAAACGACTCGCACCCAGAAGCCGAGAAAACGACCCGCATGTTGAAGCCGGGAAAACGACTCGCACCCGAAGCCGAGAAAACGACCCGCATGTTGAAGCCGGGAAAAACGACTCGCACCCAGAAGCCGAGAAAACGACCCGCATGTTGAAGCCGGGAAAACGACTCGCACCCGAAGCCGAGAAAACGACCCGCATGTTGAAGCCGGGAAAACGACTCGCACCCAGAAGCCGAGAAAACGACCCGCATGTTGAAGCCGGGAAAACGACTCGCACCCAAAGCGAGAAAACGACCCGCATGTTGAAGCCGGGAAAACGACTCGCACCCGAAGCCGAGAAAACGACCCGCATGTTGAAGCCGGGAAAACGACTCGCACCGAGAAGCGACCCGCATGAAAAACGACCCGCACATGTTGAAGCTGTTGAAGCTGGGAAACGACTCGCACCCGAAGCCGAGAAAATGACTCGCATCTTGAAGTCGGGAAAACGACTAAATGAATTCTTCTAAAAATTATTTTTTCGGACAAAATTAGAATTTGTTATCTTTACTTATTTTTACTTTGATTCTCAAGTAAATTCTAAGTAAAGAGGGGCAGCTGTTGACACTAATTTTGTCCGATTTTTACTTTTTATTAAAAAGGAAATAATAAAATAATAATAATAATAATAATATATGTAAATATATATGAATAAATATAAAAATAAAAATAAATAATTATGGATATAAGCTTTTAACAATCACAAGTGTTTTCGGTTCTTGTTTGCCTCTAATTTTTGTTCAAACTATTTTCTAAAATATAAAAATAATAATAATAAATAAAAATAAAGGAAATTGAAAAGAAATGAATTGATGGTCATAAAAATCGATGCAATGATGATCAAAATAAATGAAAAATTGAAAAAATAAATTTGATGGTCATAAAAATCAATGCAATGATGATCAAAATAAATGAAAAAAACAAAAATAAATTGATTGATGGTCATAAAAATCAGAATAATGGTGATCAATTGAATAGAAAAGAAAACCGAAGAAATGAATCAATAGCAATAAGAATCGGTATAATTGTGGCCAATTAAAAGAAAAGAAACCAACAAAAATAGATTAATGGTAATCAATTGACAATTATTCTTTTGTCTTTTGAAATCTATATCCAAAAGTCTATAAATAGTCGGCCACAAGAAGACAAAAAGGAGCACAATTGAAAACACAAATTGAGAGCACATAAAAAAGAGAGAGATTAGTTGGCAAAAGAGAAGGAAAAAATCTGGTCTTGAAACAATCGGTCTAGCAAAACAACAATTCAGGAGTAAGGTATCATTTTTTCTTATATTTTTTTTCTCTCTAATTTTCTGCTTATTAGTCTTTTGTTTTGTTTTTGCATCATCTTTTTTTTATATATTTTATTTCGCTTTCTATTTTTTTTTCCTATTTGTAAAAAGTAAACTCATGTGTAAAGCTTTTTTTTTTTAAAGAATCGTTTAATCCTAAAATTGTTTTCTTTGCAACACAAAAAATAATAATAAAAAAAATATAACTAATTGATGTTTATAAGCTGAAAAAATAAATTTCATCATATTGTAATATAATATTCATAATACGTCTTTATCAACTAAAAAAAAATCATAACAACAGATAAATGTTTTCGCCCTTAGGATTAGAATTAATGGTCGCGGCCGCCGGATGAAATTCATCCTCGCTCGCCGCACCATATTACTCACTCTCAATCGTGGGTGGCCTTTGTGTCGCGACATATCCGACAACGTACGAGCAAATAATTTAACAGATTATTTCACCGTCGTGTCCATCTGTCTCGTTCACATACCGCTACATTACGTTATTGTTTTAAAAGAAGAATTAACTTTTTTTTCTTTACTTTAAAACAAATATAGAAAATATAATCCATGAATAAATATTATTATTAATTATTATTATTATTATTATCATCATTATTATTACTATTATTACATTTTTATTTTTATTTTTTTGATACATATATAAATAATAAATAATAATAAAATCTGTCAACACATCAATATTTTCTACCCAAGAACTACGTGAGTTTTGATTTCCCTATTGCACCTGGGGATACGTAGGAGCAAGGTCTTTCCCTTGTCAAACCCAAATTAATAAAACAAATATTTTTTTTTTATCTTTTTCATTAATGTAAATAATTTAATTTTTTTTATTATTCTTTTTGGGGTAAAAATAAATAATATAATAAATAAATAGTTTGTATATAATTAATTATAGGGTAACCGTCTTAACGGACGTTGTAGGGCGATAATACTTCCCTACTCGTAATCGACTTATTGAATGCCAAATTGGTTAAAAACCCTAATTAGATAAGAATAAGTCTAGAGGTTTTAATGACCTAATTTTTCCTTTAATGAACAAATAAAAATATTGGCGACTCTTTTTATTTTTTAAAAACTACGAAAATGATTGTTAGTAAATGACCTAAATGTTAGGGAGGATGAAAATGACTTAAATGTTACCACACAAATGAACTTATTGGATGCACAAGATTGGTTGAAAACCATAATTGGACATTAGATTAGGGAGGATAAACCTAATGACAATGAACTTATTGATGCACAAGATTGGTTAAAAACCATATTGGACCTAAGCTAGGTGGAAGAAAATGACCTAAATGTTCATCCAATGACACAAATGAACTTATTGCATGCATAAGATTGGTTAAAAACCATAATTGGACAAGAATAAGCCTAGGGAGGACGAAAATGACCTAAATGTTCATCAAATGACACAAATGAACTTATTGCATGCACACGATTGGTTAAAAACCCTAATTAGACAAGAATAAGTCTAGAGAGGACGAAAATGACCTAAATGTTAATCCAATGACACAAATGAACTTATTGGATGCACAAGATTGGTTAAAAACCCTAATTGGACTAGAATAGGCTTAGGGAGGACGAAAATGACCTAAATGTTAGTCCATGACACAAATGAAATTATTGCA
>PGTU02008438.1:0-15318 GCA_002896215.2 Cicer echinospermum
ATCGATTGAAAGAACCTTTTGAAATCACAGTGAACTTTGAGCTTGTGGCCAAATTGATTCTGAGTATTTGTAAATCGATTATGAGACTTAATAAATCGATTAAGTAATCGATTGGTGTGTTTTTTACTTTGAACAAAACACCTGCAATCGATTATGAAATCGATGCATATAAGTCTTAACATAATTCACTGAAAAGAGTTTGTTTAAGGAAGCGATTGACAAATCGATTGGCTTATGTAGTTTCAAGATTCAAGAAAAACAAGACCCGCGATAATCGATTGGCAAATCGATTAGACCTGTTTTATAACTTTAATGAATCGTTTGGCAAATCGATTTATTAGTTGTTTTTCAGAAACTATATAAACTGTTTTCAATCATTCTCTCATTAACAATGATAAACACTCAAAAACTCTCATTAACACAATACAACACATTGTTAACATTCTGATATTACTTTTTCAGATCAAAGCCAAAAAGATTATCCATAATCATTGAGAGAGCTGAAAAAGTATTCTTGAGAGAAAAGACAATGTTCTCATAATCCATCATTGAATAACCAGATTCGTGAGAAGACACGTTGTTCAAGATTGAAGACTTCTTTTATTCTGTTTGAAATAAATACTTTGTAAAGAAAACGACTGCTAGAAATCCAGCTAGAAACTGGTGGCGATCTTCTTGGATGAGAGGCCTCATCAAGAAGGAGCCATACTTTGATTTTGTGTGAGTCTGCTGATTGACTACAAGGATCAAGGGGTGAGCAATAGGAAAGAGATTGTGAGAGATAGATAGGTTTCGAGGAAACTGGACAATCTGTAAACAATTCACAATTGTTTCTATTGGAGAAAAAGCTGAAATCCAGTTGGATTGTCAGGACTGGATGTAGGTTGTCTCGTTGACAACTGAACCAGGATAAATCTTGGTGCATTTTATCCTTTATCTTTTTACTTTTAATTGCTAATCGTGTATGCCGCATTATAACTCCGATGTGTATGTAATATTGCTTTAATTTGATTAAAGACTGATATATTCTGATTATTTCGAGGTCATAATAATCAACAAGACCAACATCGGTATTTTCGGACCAGACGCGGAACCTGAAACATAGTTATAAATTTTCGGGCGATTTTCGTACCAGCTGACAAAAATGGACTAAAATTTGTATTTTCTAACCAGACGATTGCTAGTGTTTGAAATCTGTATTCTCTAAATTTATAATTGTGTTGCGGGTTCCACGTTAGTTTTGAAACACTAGCTATCGTTTTGCTTGAAAATACGGATTTCGGTCCTTTTTAGTCGGGTGGTACGAAAATCACCCGAAAAGTCTGATGAAATCGAAAACCGGGAGACCATTATAGCATTCTTCTCCAAAATTTATAACTTTGTTTTGGGTTTTGCGCCAGTATTTCACACACTAGCAATTGCTGGTCCAAAAATACGATTTCGGTCTATTTTTGTTGGGTCGTACAAAAATTGCCCGCAAAAACAAGATGAAATCGAGGACCATGATACCCTTATAGCATTCTTGTCAAAAATTTATAATTGTGTTTCGGGTTCCACATCAGATTTCAAACACTAGACATCGTCTTGTAAGAAATAGGATTTTGGTCAAATTTTGTCGGGTGATACAAAAAATCTCTCGAACAAGTCTAGATGGAATCCAGACTGGAAGACCCTTATAACATTCTTTCCAAAATTAACTGCTTTGTTCGGGTTTCCGTGAAATTCAAACACGATAAGCCATCGTCTGGTTCGAAAATACAGATTCGGCAATATTTTTTGGTCGATGGTACGACAAATCGCCCCGATGGAATCGAAGACCGGGGACCTTATAGCTTGCTTTCCAAATTTTAACTTGTTACGGGTCGGCCAAATTTTCAACTCTAACATCGTTTAGTTCGAAATACGGAATTTTCGGTCCATTTTAGTCTAGTGGTACGAAAATCGCTCAAAATTTAGGACCGGGAAACCCTAGTAGCATTCTTCCCCAAAATTTATAATTGTGCTTCGGGTTCCGCGTCATATTTCAAACACTAACCATCTTTTGGTCAGAAAATATGGATTTCGGTCCATTTTTGTCGGGTGGTGCGAAAATTCCCCTAAAAGTCCAGATGAAATCGAGGACCGGAAGACCCTTACAACATTCTTCTCCTAAATTTTTAAGAGTATTTCGGATTTCGCATCAGATTTCAAACACTAGCCATCATCTGGCCCGAATAATAGATTTCAGTCCATTTTTTTCGAGGGGTAAGAAAATCGCCCAAAAAGTGCAGATGAAATCGAGGACTTGGAGACCCTGATAGGATTCTTCTTCTAAATTTATAACTGTGTTTCGGGTTCCACGTCAGATTTCAAAAACCAGCCATTGTCTTGTTCAAACATACGGATTTCAGTCCATTTTAGTCGGGTAGTACGAAAATCGCACGACAAGTCCAGATGAAATCGAGGACCGAGAGACACTTATAGCATTCTTCTTCTAAATTATAACTATGTTTCGAGTTCCGCATCAGATTTGAAACACTGACAATCGTCTTGTTCGAAAATACGGATTTTGGTCCATTTTTGTCGGGTCGTACAAAAGTCGACTGAAAAGTCCAGATGAAATCTAGGACCGGGAGACCCTTGTAGCATTCTTTTCCAAAATTTATAATTGTGTTTCGTGTTCCGCGGTAGATTTCAAACACTAGCCAAAGTCTGGTCTGAAAATATAGATTTTAGTCCAATTTTGTCCTGGGGTACGAAATTTGCTCGAAAAGTCTAGATGAAGTCGAGGACCGAGATGCCCTTATAGCATTCTTCTCCAAAATTTATAACTGTTATTCGGGATTCGCGCCAGATTTCAAACACTAGCCATCGTCTGGTCTAAAAATACGAATTTCAGTCCATTTTTGTCGGGTGGTACGAAAATCGCTTGAAAAGACCAGATGAAACCGAGGACCAGGAGACCCTTATAGTATTCTTCTACTAAAATTATAATTGAGTTTCGGGTTCTGCCTCAGATTTCAAACACTAGCAATTGTCTTGTTCGAAAATAAGGATTTCGGAACACGTTTGTATGGTGGTACGAAAATCGCCCGAAAAGCCAAGATGAAATCGAGGACTGGGAGACCCTTATAGCATTCTACTCCTAAATTTATAATTGAGTTTCGGGTTCTGCGTCAGATTTCAAACACTAGCAATCAGCTTGTTTGAAAATACGGATTTCCATCCATTTTTTGTCGGGTGGTACGAAAATCACCCGAAAATTCCAAATGAAATTGAGGACCGGGACACCGTGATAGCATTTTTCCCCAATCACTTGCCATCGTCTTGTGTGAATATATAGATTTGGGTCCTTTTTTGTTAAGGGGTAAGAAAATCGCCTGAAAAGTCCAGATGAAATCGAGGACCGGGAGACCCTTATAGCATTGTTCTCCAAAATATATAACAGTATTTTGGATTCCGGGTAAGATTTCATTCCCTAGCCATCGTCTGGTCCGAAAATATAGATTTTGGTCCATTTTTGTGGAGGGGTACGAAAATCCCCTGAAAAGGCCATATGAAAACTACGACCGAGAGACCCTTATAACATTCTTCTTCTAAATTTAATATAGTATTTCAGATGAAGTCGACGGATTCCAGTCCATTTTAGTCTAGTGGTATGAAAATCGAACGAAAAGTCCAGATGAAATCGAGGACTGGGAGACCCTTATCGAGTTCTTCTCCTAAATTTATAAATGTGTTTCATATTCCATATAATACCACTAGTTTTGATACAAAAGTCCTGATAATATCTTCACAATGTCAGATTTCAAACACTAGCCATCGTCTTGTTCGAAAATACAGTTTTCTTTCCATTTTCGACGGGTGGTACGAAAATCTCCCGAAAAGTCTATATGAAATTGAGGACCGGAAAACCCTTATTGCATTCTTCTCCTAAATTTATAACAGTATTTCAGGTTCCGGGTCAGGTATTATGAAAATCGGTCCATTTTGGTCAGAAAATACAGATTTCGGTCCATTTTTGTCAGGTATTATGAAAATCGATCCAAAAGTCCAAATGAAATCGAGGACCGGGAAACCCTTAAAGCATTCTTCTCCTTAATATATCACTGCGTTTCGAGATCCACGTCAGATTTCAAACACTAGCAATCGTCTAGTCCGAAAATACATATTTTGGTCAATTTTTGTTGAGGGGTACGAAACTCGCAGGAAAATTCTAGATGAAATCGAGGACCGAGAGAACCTTATGGCATTCTTTTTCTAAATTTATAACTATGTTTCGGGTTCCGCGTCATATTTGAAACACTAGCCATCGTCTTGTTCGAAAATACGGATTTCGGTCCATTTTTGTCGTGTGGTACGAAAATCGCCCGAAAAGTCCATATGAAATCGAGGACTAGGAGTCTCTTATATCATTCTTTTCCTAAATTTATAATTGTGTTTCGTGATCCGCGTCAGATTTCAAACATTATCCATTGTCTTGTTCGGAAATATGTATTTCGGTCCATTTTTGTAGGGAGGTATGAAAATCGCCCAAAAAGTCCAGATGAAATCGAGGACCAAGAGACCCTTACAGAATTCTTCTCGTAAATTTATAAAAGTGTTACGCGTTATGCGTCAGATTTCAAACACTAGACATCGTCTTGTTCCAAAATATGGATTTCGGTCCATTTTTGTCGTGTGGTACGAAAATAGCCCGAAAAATCCATATGAAATGGAGGACTGAGCGACCAATATATCATTCTTCTCCTTAATATATAACAGTGTTTTGGATTCCGCATCAAATTTCAAACACTAGTGATTGCCTAGTACGAAAATACAGATTTTGGTCAATTTTGGTCAAGGGGTATGAAAATCACCCAAAAAGTCCAAAGGAAATCGATGACCGAGAGACATTTATAGCATTCTTCTTTTAAATTTATGACTGATATTTCGGTTCCCGCGATTTCAAACACAAGCCACGTCTTGTTTCGACATACGGATTTAAGTCCATTTTAGTCGGGTGGTACGAAAAATCGCTGAAATGTCCAGATGAAATAGAGGACCAGGAGTCTCTTATATCATTCTTCTCCTAAATTTATAATTGTGTTTCGTGATCCCGCGTCAGATTTCAAACATATCCATTGTCTTGTTCGGAAATATGTATGTCGGTCCATTTTTGTCGGGAGGTATGAAATTCGCCCCAAAAGTCCATTACTGAAATCGAGATTATAAGAGTCCCTATAGCATCTTCTATTAAATTTATAACTGTGTTCGGAGTCCGCGTCAGAATTAATTACTAGCCCATCACTGGTTCGAAAATACGATATCGGTCCATTAGCTGGTGTACGAAAATCTCCCAAATGTCCAGATGAAAATCGAGGACCAGGAGACTCTTATTGCATTCCTTCTCCTAAATTTATAACGTGTTTTTCGCTTCACATTTCTAATACAAGCTATCGTCTAGTCCGAAAATACACATTTCGGTCTATTTTTTTTGGGTGGTACGAAAAGTGCCCGAAGAGTCCAAATGAAATTGAGGACCAGGAAACCCTTATTGCATTCTTCTCCTAAATTTATAATAGTATTTCAGATTCCGCGTCAGATTTAAAATACTAACCATAGTTTGGTTCGAAAAAACGGATTTCAGGTAATTTTTTTCGGGTGATTCGAAAATCGCACGAAAGGTCCAGATGAAATCAAGGACTGAGAGACCCTTTTAACATTCTTCTCCTAAATTTATAATAGTGTTTCAGGTTCCGCATCAGCTTTCAAACACTAGCCATCGTCTGGTTTGAAAATATAGATTATGATCCATTTTTGTCGAGGGGTACGATACTCGCCCAAAAAGTTCAGACGAAATCGAGGACCGAGAATCCCTTATAGTATTCTTCTTCTTATTTTATAACAGTGTTTCGGTTTTTGAGTTAGATCAACAACTAGCCATCACTGTTTTGAAAATACGGATTGTCGATCCATTTGAGTCAGGTGGGTTTACAAATCGCACAGAAATATCCAGATGAAATCGAGGACCACGAATTCTTAGTATAGATTCTTCTCCAATGTTAAACTGTGTTTCATTTTCCCGCGTCAGATTCAAACACTATCCATCATCTTGTTCGAAAATACGGATAGTCGATCCGTTTTGTTGGGTGGTACAAAATTGTCCAAATAATCGAGATGAATGAAGACCAGGAGACATATAGAATCTTCCCTAAAATATATAACAGTGTTTCAAGTTCCATATCAGATTTCAAAACACTAGCTAATTTTCTGGTCCGAAAATACAGAATTTGGTCCAATTCTTTAGAGGGTCCTACGAAATCGCACCGAAAAGTCCAGAATGAAATCGAGAACTGAGAGACCCTTTCACATTCCTCTCCTAAATAATAACATGTTTCAGGTCTTCTTGGATTCAAATACTAGCCATCGTCTGGTTTGAAAATACAAATTGGTCCATGTTTGTCGATGTACGAAAATTGCGAATAGTCCAGATGAAATCAAGGATCGAGAGACCCTTATAGCATTCTCTCCCTAAATATATAATACCTGTTTCGGTGTCCACACAGTTTTCAAACACTATCCATTGTCTGTCGTCGAAAAATACGGAATTTCGGTCCATTTTTTTGGTGGTACATAATCTCCCCAAACACTATATATATTTAGAGAGAAGAAATTCTATAAGGGCTCCCAGTCCTCGATTCATCTGGACCTATTTAGCGATTTTCTCCACCCGGACAAAAGGGACCGAAATCCGTATTTTTGGACAGACGATGCTAGAGTTTGAAATTTACATGGACCTGAAATACAGTTATAAATTTAGAAGAAGGAATGCTATACAGGCATCTCGGCATCAATTTCATCTGACTTTTCAGGCGATTTTGTACCCCTCGACAAAAATGGACTAAAATCTATATATTCGGACCAGACGATGGCTAGTGTTTGAAATCTGACCCGGAATCCGAAACACTGTTATATATTTAGGAGAAGAATGATATAAGGGTGTCCCGGTCGTTGATTCATAGGGTATTTTTGGGTGATTTTCGTACCACCCAACTTAAATGGACCGAAATTCATATTTTTGAACAAAATAATGGCTAGTGTTTGAAATTCGACATGGAACTCGGAAAACATTTATAAATTTTGGAGAAGAAACGATAAGGGTCTCTTTGACCTCGATTTATCTGGTCTTTTCAGGCGACTTTCTTACCCCTCGACAAAAAAGGACCGAAATCTATATTTTCGGACCAAACGATAGCAAGTGTTTGAAATCTGGCGCTGAATTTAAAAACCAGTAATAAATTTTGGAGAAGAATGCTATAAGGGTCTTCGGGTCCTCGATTTTATTTGGGCTTTTCGGGCGTTTTTCGTACCTCCCGACAAAAATGGACCGAAATCAGTATTTTCGAACAAGACAAGTTGTGTGTTTGAAATCTGAGGCGGAACCCCAAACTCAGTATAAATTAGTAGAAGAATTCTATAAGCGTTCTCCTGATGTTCGGAGATTTTCGTATTACCTGACAAAAATGACCTGAAATTCGATTTTCGTACCAGACGATGGCTAGTGTTTAAAATTGAACATGAATCCAAAAACACTGTTATATATTTAGGAGAAGAATTTTCTATGCTTGTGTTTGAAATTAGACGCGGAACCCGAAACACAGTTAAAATTTTTGGAGAAAGATGATATTAAGGATCTCCCGTCCTAGATTAATCTAAGACATTGCTGCTACTTTCGTATTACCAGACTAACAGGACCAAAATCCATATTTTCGTAACAAGACGATTGATAGTGTTAAAATCTGATGCAGGAACACGAAAACACAGTTATAAAATTAGAAGAAGAATGCTATAGAGGGTCCTCAGCGTCCCTGACTTTCATATGGACTCTTCGGGCGTTTTCGTACTAACCGAGTAATGAAACGAAATCCGTAGTTGAACAAGACGATGGCTAGTTTTGAAAATCTACGCGGAACCCGTACACAGTTATTAAATTTAGATGAAGAATCCTATCATAGTAGCCAAGTCCTCGATCTAAATCTGACTTACGGGCATTTCTCTATCCTTCAAAAATGACCGAAATCTATATTAGGATAGATGATGGCTAGTGAAAAATCTAATGCAAACCCGAAACACTATTATAAATTTAGAAGAAAATGTTGTTAGAGGTCTCCCGGTCTCGATTTCATCGGATCGTTTCTGGGTGATTTTCCGTACCACTCGATAAAAATGGACCGAAACCGATTTTCGGACCAACAATGGCTAGTGTTAAAATCCGTATTTTCGGACCCAAAAAACAGTTATAAATTACGTAAATCCATAAGCGGTCTCAGGTCCCGATTTCATATGAACTTTCAAGGCAATTTTCGTACCACCTGACCAAAATGGACAGAAATCCATATTTTCGGACAAGACAATGGCTAGTGTTTGAAATCTGATGCGGAACTCAAAACACAGTTATAAATTTTGGAGAAGAATGCTATAAGGGTCTCTGGGTCCTCGATTTGGTCTGGACGTTTCGGGCAATTTTCTTACCACCAGACCAAAATGGACCGAAATCCGTATTTTCGGACCAGACGATGGCTAGTGTTTGAAATCAGACGCAGAACTCGAAACAAAATTAAAATTTTTGGAGAAGAATGCTATAAGGGTCTCCCAGTCCTCTGGACTTTTCGGTCGATTTTCGTACCACCCGACTATAAGGGTTTCGCGTCAGATTTCCAACACTAGCCATCATCTTGTTTCAAAATACGGATATCGGTCCATTTTAGTCGGGTGGTACGAAAATCGCCCAAAATGTAACATTGACAACACTATTTTATTAAATGTCAATATTATCTTCGTTTTGTAATTGTACTTAATAACGAAAATAATAATAACATATACACAAATTTGAGTTGTTCAAATAAATATGTAATAATTAATTTATTTGACAACCCTATTTTATATAAATTATTACGATCTTCGTTATTAAGTCAATAATACAAATGAAATTACTAATAATATTTAATAAAACAGAGTGTGTAATAAATATGTAATCTTTTTATTTGACATCACTATTTTATTATATGTTATTATTATCTTCATTTTGTAGCTATACTAATAACAGATAATAATAAAATATTAACAAATTGAGTGTCAAAATAAAATGAAATGATTAATTTATTGACAACTCTAATTATTATATATTGTTAATTATTATCTTCGTATTCGAGTACAACTACAAAACGAGATAAATACTAATAATATTTAATAAAATAGAGTTGTCTAATAAATAGTAATTATTACTTTATTGAAAACACTATTTTTATATTATGTTGTTATTATTATCTCGTTTTATTGTATTACTGCATAACGAAGAAAAATAACATATAATAAAATTTAGTGTATCAAATAAAATATGTATACTTATTACTTTATTTGACAACTCTATTTTTTTTTATGTTATTATTATTTTTCGTAATAGTTGTACTTCATAACGAAGACATTACTAACATATAATAAATAGAGTGTTAAATAAAAGTAAAATTACACATTTATTTGACAAACTCTATGTTTATTATATGTTTACTATCTCCGTGATGCAGCAAACTTAAAAGAAGATATAATAACATGTAAGAAAAAGTAGAATTATCAATATATAATAGTTACATATTTATTTGACAACTATAATTTTATTATATGTATATTATCTTCGTTTTATAGTTTACTTCATAACGAAGATAATCTATAACATAAACAAATTGAGTTGTAAAATAAATAAGTTAATTATTATTTATTTGACAACTCTATTTTATATATTTATTATTATCTTTGTATTGAAATCAACACATAAACGAAGATAATTACATAACATTAAATGAAATAGAGTTGTTCAATAGTAATACTAAAACATTTATTTGACAACTATTTTATTATATATTAATATTATCTTCCTTTTGTATTTAATTTACAACCCCGATTTTGTTATATGTATTATTATTTTCGTTATTTATACAATTAACAAACGAAAATAATAAATTGAGAAAATTGAGTTAAATAAAAATGTAATTGTTAATTTATTTGACAACTCTATTGTTATATGTTATTATTTACTTCATTATAAACTTATTTGTTTGACAACTCTATTTATATGTTATTATTACTAGTTATGAATGAACGTGTAAAACTGTATAAAATAACATAGAAAAAATTGAGTTGTCAATATAAACTACTCAAAACAAAGATAATAACATATTAACTAAAATAGAGTTGCAAAAATAAAATATGTAATTAGTACTTGATCAGCACAACCTCTATTTAATTTTATGTTCTATTATATTCGTATATAAGTACAACAGAGGGCAATTAATATTAATAGACAAAGATAATAGTATCATATAATAAAATAGAGTTGTCAAATAAAGTAATTATTACATATTTATATGACAACTCTATTTTATTATAAGTTATTATTATCTTCGTTTTGTAGTTGTACTAAATAACGAAAATATTAATAACATATAACAAAATTAAGTTGTAAAAAAAAACGTAATAATCACAAATTTATTTGACAATTCTATTTTATTAAATGATATTACTATCTTCGTTATGCAGTCAAACATTAAAATGAAAATAATAATAACATATAATAAAATAGATTTGTCAAATAAATTTATAATTACATATATATTTCACAACTCTGTTTTATTATACGTTATTATTATCTTCATTTTGTAGTTGTACTAAATAACGAAAATAATAATAACATATAACAAAATTGAGTTGTGAAATTAATATGTAATTATTACTTTATTTGACAACTCTATTTTATTATATGTTATTATTATCTTCGTTATATAGTAAAACTATAAAACGATTATAATAATAAATATAAAATAGAGTTGTCAATAATGTAATAATTAAAAGCTGTTCTTCTCCTAATTTTAATTGTGTTCGGGCCAATATTTTGAACAGTAGCCCATCATTTGTCAAAAATACCGAATTTCGTTCAATTTTGTCTAGTGGTACGGAAATTCTCTGAAAGTCTAGATGAAATGGGGATTTCGTACCACCGTTTTTCGGTCCATTTTTTTCGGGTGGTACGAAAATCGCGCTGAAAAGTCCCGATGAAATCGGGACTAGAGACTTTTATAGCATTGCTTCTCTAAAATTTATTGACATTTTTCAGGTTCCGCGCCAGATTTGGAACACTAGTCATCGTTTGGTCCGAAAATACAGATGTTGGTCCATTTTGTCGAGTGTTCCGAAGTCGCCCGAAGGTCCAATCAAAACAAGGACGTCATATCTTATAGCATTCCTTCTCCAGAATTTATAATCATTGTTACGGGTTCCGCCCAGATTTCACAACACTAGCAATGTCTAGTCCCAAAATACAGATGTAGGTCCATTATCCTCGATGGGTACGAAAGTCGCTCATAAGTCCAAATGAATCGAGGACCGAGACCCCTTATAGAAGTTTGTTTCTATATTATAACTGTGTTGCAGGTTCCGCGTTAGATTGAAACACTAGTCATCGTCTGTTCAAATACGGATTTCGGTCCATTTAAAGTCGGTGGAATGAAAATCGCCCGAAAAATCTAGATGAATTGAGGACTAGGAGACAATTATAGCATCTCTCCAAAATTTTATAAAAGTGGTTTCGGTTCCGTGTCAAATTTTCAACACTAGCCATTGTCTATTCCGAAAATACGATTTCGGTCTGTTATTGTCGGGTGGTATAAAAATCTGCTCGAAAAGTCCAGATGAAATCCGAGGACCAGGATAACCCATATAGCATTCTTCTCCAAAATTATAAATTGTGTTTCGAGTTCCGCATCATATTTCAAACACAGCCATTCGTCTTGTAAGAAAATACGGATTTTGGTCCATTTTTCTTGTCGGGTGATACAAAAATCCACCGAAAAGTCTATGATGAAATCGAGGGACAAGGAGACCCTTAGAGCATTCGTCTCCAAAATTTAATAACTGTCTTTCGGTTCTTGGCAAGATTAAACACACCATACGTTTTGTTCGAAAATATTAATTTCGGTCCATTAGCTGGTGGTAACGAAAATCGAGTCGGAAAAGTCTCATGTGAATCGAGGGAAAAGTCCGCGTCAAAATCCAAACAATAAGCCTTCGTTGGTCCGAAAATAGATTTTCGGCATATTTTTTGTCTATAGTGTACGAAATCGACCGAAAAGTCTGATTGAAATCGAGGACTGGGACATACCCTTCTAAATGTCCTCCCAAAAAATTAAACTGTTTTCGTTTCTTTGCAAGAATCAAACACAGTCATTCGTCTTGTTCGAATACGGATTTGGGTCCATTTTAAATTGGGTGGTTATGGAAAATCGCCCGAAAAAGTCCAGTTGAAATCGATGGCCGAGTAAACCCTATAGCATTCTTCTCCTAAATTTATAATTGTGTTTCGAGTCCATGTCGGATTTCAAACATTCTTATAACATTCTTCTCCCAAATTTATAACTGCGTTTCGGGTTCTGCGTTAGATTTCCAACACTAGCCCTCGCATGGTTTGAATATACAGATTTGGGTCATTTTTTGTCGAGGGTTACGAAAATTGCCCTGTAGTCCAGATGAAATTGAGGACTGAGAGACCCTTATAGCATTCTTCTCCAAAATATTTAACTGTGTTCCAGGTGCCGCGTCAGATTTCAAACACTAACCATCGTTTTGTTTGAAAATACAGATTTTCGTTCATTTTAGTAGGGTGGTACGAAAATCGTCCAAAAAGTCTAGATCAAATTGAGGACCGAAAGACCTTTATAGCATTCTTCTCCAAAATTTATAATTGTGATTTAGGTTCCGCGACATATTTCAAACACTAACCATTGTTTTGTTCGAAAATACGAATTTCGGTCAATTTTAGTCGTGCGGCACGAAAATCACCCGAAAAGACTAGATGAAATTGAGGACCAGGAGACCCTTATAACATTCTTCTCCAAAATGTATAATTGTTATTCGGGATCCGCGCCCGATATTAAACACTAACCATCATCTGGTCCAAAAATATGAATTTCGGTCCATTTTTGTTGGGTGGTATAAAAATCGCCCAAAAACTCCAGATGAAATCGAGGATAGGGAGACCCTTATAGCATTCTTCTTCTAAATTTATAACTGTGTTTCGGGTTCCGCGTCAGATTTCAAACACTAGCCATAGTCTTTTTTGAAAATACGGATTTCGTTCCTTTTTTGTCGATGGTACGAAAATCGCCTGAAAAGTCCAGATGAAATCAATGACCGGGAAACCCTAGTAGCATTCTTCTAAAAAATTTATAACTATGCTTCGGGTTCCGCGTCATATTTCAAACACTAGCCATCGTTTGGTCAGAAAATACATATTTCGGTCCATTTTTTTCGGGCGATACGAGAATCCCCTGAAAAGTCCAGATGAAATCGAGGATCGAGAGACCCTTACAACATTCGTCTCCTAAATTTAAAATAGTGTTTCGGATTCCGCATCAGATTTCAAACAATAGCCATCATCTGGTTTCGAGGTGTAAAAAAATCGCCCAAAAAGTCCACATGAAATCGAGGACTTGGAGACCCTGATAGGATTCTTCTTCTAAATTTATAACTGTGTTTCGGGTTCCGCGTCAGATTTCAAAAACTAGCCATCGTATTGTTCAAAAATACGGATTTCGGTCCATTTTAGTCGGGTAGTACGAAAATCGCACGTAGAGTCTAGATGAAATCGAGGATCGAGAGACCCTTATAGAATTCTTCTTCTAAATTTATAACTGCATTTCGGGTTCCATGTCAAATTTCAAACACAACCCATCGTCTTTTTCGAAAATACAGATTTCGGTCCATTTTAGTCTGGTGGTACGAAAGTCCCCCTAAAAATCCAGATGAAATCTATACGAGTTTCGAGTTCCGCCTCAGATTGAAACACTAGCATAATCTTGTTTGAAAATACGAATTTCCGTCCATTTTTGTCGGTGTGGTACGAATCACCCAACAATGTCCAGATGATCCCTTATACATTCTTCTCCTAATTTATATATGAGTTTCGGCGGTTCCGCGTCAGATTTCAAACACTAGCAAACATCTTGTTCGAAATAGGGATTTCGTCCATTTTTTGTCGGGTTGGTACGAAAATCACCCGAGTCCAGGATGAAACGAGGACTAGGAGACCTTATAGCATTCTTTCTCCAAAATTTTACTGGTTTTTAGGTCTGCGCCAGATTTTCAAACACTTGTCATGTTTGGTCGAAATATAGATTGATCATTTTTTGTCGAGGGGGAAAGAAAATTCCTGCAAAGTCAGATGAACGAGGACCGAGAGACCCTTAATAGCATTCTTCTCCTAGATTTAAAACTGGTTTCGGTTCAGCTAGATTCAACACTAGCCATTGTTTTGTTCCAAAATACGAATGTCGGTCCATTTTAGTCGGGTGGTACGATAATCACCCGAAAATACTAGATGAAATCGAGGACCTGGAGACCCTTATAGCATTCTTCTCCTAAATATATAGCATTGTCTAGTCTAAAAGTAGAGATTTTGGTCCATTTTTATCGAGGGGTACGAAAATCGCCTAAAAAGTCCAGATGAAATCGACGATCGAGAGACCCTTACCGCATTCTTCTTCTAAATTTATAACTGTATTTCGGGTTCCATGTCAAATTTCAAACACTACTAGCCATCGTCTGGGCCGAAAATACGGCTTTCAATCCATTTTAGTCTAGTGGTATGAAAATGCCCAAAAAGTTTAGATGAGATCGAGGACCGGGAGACCCTTATAGCATTCTTCTCCAAAATGTATAACTGTGTTTCAGGTTCCACGTCAAATTTCAAACACTAGCCCTCGTCTGGTCTTGAAATACTGATTTCGGTCCATTTTTGTCGGGTGGTATGAAAATCGCCCGAAACGTTCAAATCAAATCGAGGACTGGGAGACCCATATAGCATTCTTCTCCAAAATTTATAACTATGTTCCAGGTTCCGTGTCAAATTTCAAACACTAACCCCCGTCTATTTTCAGGAAATACTTATTTCGGTCCATTTTTGTCGGGTCGTATGAAAATCGCTCGAAAAGTCGAGATGAAATCGAGGACTGAGAAACCCTTCTAGCATTCTTATCCAAAATTTATAACTGTGTTTCGGCTTCCGCGACAGATTTCATACACTAGCTATCGTCTAGTCTGAAAATACAGATTTTGGTCCATTTTTTTTAGGGGTGCGAAAATTGCCCGAAAAGTCCAGATGAAATCGAGGAGAAGAAGATTATTGTAGCGTTCTTCTCGTAAATTTATAACTGAGTTTCGGGTTCTGCGTCAAATTTAAAACACTAGCCATCGTCTGGTCCGAAAATAAGAATTTCGGTCCATATTTGTCGAGGGGTACGAAAATTGCCC